>CAUYON010020988.1:0-18963 GCA_963573935.1 Arctocebus calabarensis
TCACACTGCTCACAGCAACCTCCAGCTCTTGGGCTTAAGCGATTCTCTTGCCTCAGCCTCCCTAGTAGCTGGGACTACAGGCGCCCGCCACAGCGCCCGGCTATTTTTTTGTTTTGCAGTTCGCTGAGGCCGGGCTTGAACCCGCCACCTTCGGTATATGGGGCCGGTGCCCTACTCGCTGAGCCACAGGAGCCGCCCTTTTTTTTTTTTTTTGAGACAAAGTTTTGCTCAGTTAGCTGGGCTACAGTAAAGCAGTGCCATCAGTTCATTACAACATAAAACTCTTGGGCTCAAATAATCCTATCTCAGCCTTCTCTGTAGCTGGGACTACAGACATGTCTAATTTTCCCATTTTATTATTATTTACTTATTTATTTTATGAATTTTTAATTAATTAATTAATTTTTAAAATTATCACTCTTGGTAGAGTGCCATGGCATCACAGCTCACAGTAACCTCCAACTCCTGGGCTTAGGCGATTCTCTTGCCTCAGTTTCCTAAGTAGCTGGGACTATAGATGCCCGCCACAATGCCTGGCTATATTTTTTTGTTGTTGTAGTTTGGCCAGGGCTAGGTTTGAACCTGCCACCTTGGTATATGGGGCTGGTGCCCTACCCTAGCCACAGGCACCGCCCTTACTTATTTTATTTATTTAGAGACAGAGTCTCACTCGGTCACCCTGAGTAGAGTGCCATGGCATCATCATAGCTTGCAGCAACCTCAAACTCTTGGGCTCAAGCAATCCTCTTGCCTCAGTCTCCTGAGTAGCTGGGACTATAGGCACCCACCACAATGCTTGGCTAGTTTTTTTTTTTTTTTCTATTTTTAATAGAGACAGGGTCTCACTCTTGTTCAGGCTGGTCTCAAACTCCTGAGCTCAAACCACCTGCCTCCGCCTCCCAGAGTGCTAGGATTACAGGCATCAGCTACCATGTCCACCTTAATTGTTCTACTTTTTTAAAAAAATGGTGATCTCACTATGTTGTCCAGGCTGGTCTTCAACTCCTGGACTGAAGCAATCTTCATCTTGACACTCCCTGTGCCACCAAAGTGCTAGGATGACAGATGTGAACCACTGTGTCTGGCCTCTATAATAGTCTTGTTAGGGCTTCCTCCTCTCTCATTAGTAGTAAATCTGTATGTCTCATAGGTGGTCTGTAGGTCTTTTTTTTTTTTTCTGAGACAGAGTCTCACTATGTTGCCCTCAGCACAGTGCCGTGGCATCACAGCTCACAGCAACCTCAAACTCTTGGGTTTAAGCGATTCTCTTGCCTCAGCCTGCCAAGTAACTGGAACCATAGATCATTGAGTAGCTCTGGATTATGGATGAGCCATTCCAAATCGGAAATACCAAAGCTAGCTTTAAACTCTCTTCACCTTCCCATTCCTAGTCACCTTGTTAGTTTTAGAGTTACTTGCTAATCCCTGAATTCATGGATCTAGCTGCCATTGTTAGGAGAGTCTTGGTCCAGGATATCTCACAATAGAAGGAGCTATTGGAGTCTAGGAGTTTGAGGGAACTGTGTCCCTCAGACTTTCCCGGGGAGACTTTAGTTTGCAGTCAGCTCTGCATCCCCTCATCTCTTCCCACCCTGATCAGAAAGCCCAACCTACCTGTTTTTCCATTTTTTGATTCATCACAGCCACAGTTTTCGAAGTCGCCCATGCTACAGTTCTTGGTGATGGTGTACATGACTCCAGCAGAGCTGATAGCATGAATGAAGGAAGTCTCTCTGGTAGCTTTGGAGAGGAAAAGGGGATTGAATGGAAACCTGAGCCCCGTGACCAAATGCAGAGTCTTTCTAACAATGCTTTCTCTCACCATCTTCCACCTCTTTTGGGTTTAAGAGGATGCTCTGCTACTTGAGAGAACAATGCATATCTTTCCAGCCTCTTTAATCCATCCAGGTAGAAATGAGACCAAGACCAAGACTCTCCATTTGCAGTGCTGGGATTAGTACCCTGCTCTCCAGGAGTCCAGCTGAGACCTCTGTCCATATGCTACTGGTGCTGGCCCTTAGGCTGTGAGATTCAGGGCCATGAGGGTGGCTTAGAAAAGAGAAAAGGAGGCTCAGCACCCATAGCTCAGTGAGTAGGGTGCCAACCACATACAGCAAGGCAGGCAGGTTTGAGCCTGGCCTGGGCCTGCTAAACAATAATGACAACTGCAACAACAACAACAAAATAGCCGGGCATTGTGGCGGGAACCTGAAGTCCCAGGTACTTGGGCGGCTGAGGCAAGAGAATCGCTTACACCCAAGATTTTGAGCTGTGACGCCACTGGCACGCTACCAAAGGCGACATAATGAGACTCTGTCTCAAAAAAAAAAACAAGAAAAAAGAAAAAAGAAAGAAAAGGACATTTTCTTCTTTCTGACCATGAAGCCAAGCTATGTAATAATGATAATGATCATGGCTGCTACTTATTGAGTTATTATGTTACTAAACTCTTTACAAACATTGTCATATTTCATTTCCCTATATTCACTGTTCTATCTGTATATCCCATGGGAAGATATTTCTTTCTGTCCCCCTTTTCTTCTCAGGCAACACTCTCTTGCTTCTTCAAACCTGACTTTTATGCAAACTACTGCATACAGTTACAAATGGCTGCATGGGTGAATGTCCATGCATGGATACATCTGTGTGCAAACACACACACACACACACAAAGACATCCACACACCTGAGGCACAGCTCAATGTGACCTCTCAGTTTTTTGGTTGTTTTATGATAGTTGGTCTCTCAGGGACTGCAAACACAGCCCTTTCCTTATTTTTATTTCATGCAAATCAGTGTGCACACAAATACAGGCATGCATTTTAAAAAACAGAGTAATTTCTAGGTGGTGCCTGTGGCTCAGTGATTGGGGCACTGGCACCATATATCGAGGGTGGCAGGTTCAAACCCAGCCCTGGCCAAACTGCAACAAAAAATAGTGGGACGATGTGGCGGGTGCCTGTAGTCCCAGCTACGCGGGAGACTGAGGCAAGAGAATCGCCTAAGCCCAAGAGCTGGAGGTTGCTGTGATCTGTGATGCCACGGCACTCTACCAAGGGTGACAAAGTGAGACTCTGTCTCTAAAAAAAAAAAAATTAGAGTAATTTCTTACATTTGTATAGAGACACTTCATATTCACCTCATTCAACCCACAGAGTATTTCTGGTGAGCTAAACAGAGCTGGACACTGACCCAGATGACAAATCTGGGGCTGAGAGTGGGGTATGACTCAAGGCCATACAGTAAGGAAATGGCAGGTCAGCAGATCATGGGCACATTTTCAATTCACTGTACACATACATGTCACACATACACATACTGCAAGCACATTTACCCTCTGCCACAGGTGTCGTCCCACACAAACTTACCACTTCTCAGCCTGTTGTGCGTAGAGAGCTGGAGAGCACTTTCGGGGCAGTGCCAGCGTTCCCAAGCAAACTGGAACTTACATTCCTCGATGCCACTCTGGGCACCCAAGGCCACACTAGTAGTGTAGGTCAGATAAGCCTGGCAAGGGGAAAAGGGTGATGAGCTTCCACCTGACATCTGGGGTCTGGGGAGCAGGAAGGACCCAAATGGCTCCTCACTCAGAAACAATCATGGATACTTCTGGATGAGTGGGTCTGGCACTGTCTCCCCTCCCCTCTTTTCTTTTCCATTAGAGTCCCCTTGGGATCCCAGAGGGTACAAACAGGAGGCCATCCTACCTTGGGACCTGTTATCAGGAAATTGTTCACTGACCTACCAGAAAGAGAAAAAGTGAAGCAGAGATGAATGGGGGATGAGAAACCGGGGCTTCCTTGGTGTGGAGTGAGTGGAGGTAGGGACTTACCAGGCAGAGGAACTGAATGTGGCACAGCTTATGCCCACAGCCACCCAGAGGATTAGCAGGTTCCCCATAGCCCTCCCACCCTCAGGGGACCAGCTCCAGCTCAGGTCCAAGTCCAGAGAGTGAGGAGAGGGCAGGGTCTTTCTCAGCATTTATGTGAGGAAATTCTGAATGGCCAAGGGGGAAAAATCAACAGCCCTTCTCATTTGTTCCTCACAGGCAATGCTGCAGGAGTCACTGACCCAATGGGGGATCTGGGAGGAGGGATCAGCCCAAACCTTCAAGGAAAGCCCCGCCCTGCCCAGCCTGGCCAGCTCTTCTTCACTCCCAGACTGGGAGGGCCTGAAGCTTTTTTCCTACCCTAAAGGTTTATTTCTTCTATAAGTCCATTTTATCTCTTCCTGCTTGAGGGCCCATTTCTCAGAATCAGGTAGGCTGGAGTGGGGTAGGTCCTTAAGCCTGAAGGCAAGTCACTTATTCCTAGAGCTACAGTGTCCCTATTTGTCAATAAGACCCCATTCTTTGCCCTGCCTCCCTCCCCAAGGTGTTGATAATCATAGAGGATCTCCTTGTGGGGACCCCTCCCACTCATTTACCCAAACAAGTGAGTGCACCATCCTCCCTTGTGGTTGTAAGGGGATGGAATTGTGGGTCTATAGAGCGCAAGTGCTTCAGAGTTGTCTCTGCAACAGTCCCTTCCACCACATTCTAGCAAATTAAGGTCTGGTAAATGTCCTGCATTCCTAGTAGGGCTATTCTTCTATATTTAAAGGTTAGCTCTCTAGTTTGTTAAGTTCTTACATACCAGAGAATCAACCTTTGGGCCACCCAGGCCTATGTTTGAAAAGATTGATGTCTTTCTTTCTTTCTTTTTTTGTAGAGACAGAGTCTCACTTTACTGCCCTTGGTAGAGTGCTATGGCATCACAGCTCACAGCAACCTCCTGCTCCTGGGCTTAGGCGATTCTCTTGCCTCAGCTTCCCGAGTAGCTGAGACCACAGGTGCCCGCCACAACGCCTGGCTATTTTTCTGTTTTGCAGTTCAGCTGAGGCTGGGTTTGAACCCGCCACCTTCAGTATTTGGGGCCGACGCCCTACTCAATGAGCCACAGGTGCTGCCCATAAAGTGATTTTTTTTTTTTTTTTTGCAGTTTTTGGCCGGGGCTGGGTTTGAACCCACCACCTCCGGCATATGGAGGCGGCACCCTACTCACTGAGCCACAGATGCTGCCCTCACTTTGTATTCTTAGTGCTACAGTGGCTCATGCCTGTAATCCTAGCATTCTGGGAGGCTGAGGTGGGTGGCTTGTTTGAGCTCAGGAGTTCAAGACTAGCCTTAGCAAGAGTGAGACTCTGTCTCTAGTAAATAGAAAATAACTAGCTGGGCAAGGTGGTGCATGCCTGTAGTCTCAGGTACTCAGGAGGCTGAGGCAAGAGGATTTCTTAAGCCAAAGAGGTTAAGGTTGCTGTGAGTTATGATGCCACCTGGGGAAGAAGAAGAAAAAAAAAAGAACAAATGAATGAATGAAAGAACTTGTGCCCCTGCTAGGGACTCAAGGCATGGCACTGTTAGTAGGGTTGAGGACTACTATGGAGAGGGTGGAAGTCTTTCTTGGTTGGTAGCCCTCTTACCTAGGACTGGGGAAAGTAAGGCTGGAGAAGTTTAGAGGAAAGCACAGACAGAAGGCCAGGAGTGATAGCTCACACCTAGCCTAGTGCTAGTAATCCTAGCACTTTTGCAGGCTGAGGCGGGTGTATCGCTTGATTTCAGGTGTTCAAGACAAGCTTCAGCAAGAGTGAGACCCAGTCTCTAAAAATAGCTGGGCGTTGTGGTAGATGCCTGTAGTCCTACTACTGGGGGCCCTGAGACAAGAGGATTGCTTGAGCCCAGGAGTTTGAGGTGTCTGTCATCTATGATGCCACCACACTCTACCCAGGGCAATAGAGTGAGACTCTGTTTCAAAAAGAAAGAAAGAAGGAAAAGAAAGTGGAAGTGATAGTTCTGATTCATTACCGTGTGATCCAGATCCCTTCCCAGTACCCTAAACCTGGTTTAGATTGGAAGAGGAATGGAGATTACCCCTTAAAAGGAGTGCCAGGGGCTAAAGAGTCCCCAGGCCTCTTTAGGGCAGTGCCTAAAAGTATGGCCCAGGATTGGTGTCAGTCTGCAGATGGATTGTATCCTGTGATGAGGTAAGTATGGAAATGGAAGTGTTTAGAAATGTTATAGGAATTCGATAGAGTAATTTGAGATGGGTTGGAAGTAATAATAGGAAATTTGGGCTCCTATTTTGTATTTCTTTTTCAGGTTTCATTTTTCCTAGAAGAATGGATATAAAAGATCTTCATGGTCTAATGCTCTGCCTCCCAGTCTTGGCAAGCTCTCTAGCTCTGTTTGCTTGTGGGCTTCTCTGCTTGAGGAAAAGGGGTGTCCCAGACTTGAGAGGCTTAGAAAAGGTCCACTGAGTTTGTCTCAGGAGCATTTTCTCCCTCTCCTACTTTTCCCAGTCAGGAATCTAATGTTTAGGCCAGGTGTGGTGCCTTATGCCCATAATCCCAGCACTCTAGGAGTCCACGGTGGGTGGATTGCTTGAGCTCAGGAGTTAGAGACTCTGTAAAAGAGTGAGAGTCTGTCTCTACTAAAAATAGAAAAAGTAGCCAGACGTTGTGATGGCTAAGGAAGGAGGATCTCTCGAGCCCAAAAGACTGAGGTTGCTGTGAGCTATGACACCACGGCACCCTACCCAGGGTGATACAGTGAGACTCTGTCTCAAAAAAAGAAAAAAAAGAATCTAATGTTTAACTTTCACTACTTGGGACGGCAGGGTTGATTTCCACCACATCATTCACTGTGGAGGTCAGAACAGGGTTAATGATATCCCTGATATCCCCCCTGCCCCCTGGAAAGAATTTTAGGAGTGACTCCACATTTACTTCCTGTGTATGAGTGATTTTGTCTTATCCTTTTGTGTCCCCCATAACACCTGGCATTTAGTTGGTATGCTCTAAAACATATGCTTTTATTTTCTAGGAAGTTTTGAGAGGAAAGTAGTGAGGTTTTTTTGTGTGTGAACTGTGTTTATTCCTGCTCGGATTCTCTAAAGAGTTAACTTATAGTTTCCACAAATGAAATTGAGAATCTTATTTATTTATTTATTAAATCATAGCTGTATACATTAATACAATCATGGGGTACAGTGTGTTGGTTTCATATACAATCTGAAATATTTTCATCAAACTGGGTAACATAGCCTTCATGGCATTTTCTTGGTTATTGTGTAAAGACCTTTATATTCTGCATTCAGTAGGTTTCACCTGTACCCTTCTAAGATGCACCGTAGGTGTGATCCCACCAATTACCCTCTTTCCACCCATCTTCACTCTTCCCTTCCTCTCTCCCCTTGCCCTTTTCCCCATCCCCTTTGCTATAATTGGGTTATAGCCTTCATATGAAAGCTATAAATTTGTTTCATAGTAGGGCTGAGTACATTGGATACTTTTTCTTCCATTCTTGAGATACTTTGCTAAGAAGAATATGTTCCATCTCCATCCATATAAACGTGAAAGAGGTAAAGTCTCCATCTTTCTTTAAGGCTACATAATATTTCATGGTGTACATATATACCTCAATTTATTAATCCATTCGTAGGTCAATGGGCACTTGGGCTTCTTCCATGACGTAGCAATTATGAATTGGGCTGCAATAAACATTCTGGTACAAATATCTTTGTTATAATGTGATTTTTGGTCTTCCGGATATATACCTAGTAGAGGAATTATAGGATTGAATGGTAGATCTATTTTTAGATCTCTAAGTATTCTCCAAACATCTTTCCAAAAGGACCATTAGTTTGCATTCCCACCAGCAATGTAGAAGTATTCCCTTTTCTCCACATCCATGCCAACATCTCTGGTTTTGGGATTTTGTGATTTGGGCTTATATCTCAAAAGTAGTTCTGATTTGCATTTCTCTGATGGTTAAGGATGATAAAATTGAGAATTTAAGAAAAGTCCTCTGTTCCAAGTATCAGGAGGCCTGGGCTTTGGGGACTAATTTGTTGTTGGGCCTTGGACAAGCTATTTACCACCACGTGGACTCAGTTTCCTCATTTGTAAAGTGAGGGAGTAGGAAAAATATTGGAAATTGACTCCTGAAGATTCTCTTACATGTTGTAATCCTAATTTTAAGATTTACAGAATTTATTAGTGCCAGAGGTGATTTAGGCCAGAATCTTTTCTTCCTCAAGGTGTGAGCATAGGAATCATCTTATACATCTTTGAATCCTGAAGTTGACCATCAAATAGACCTTTACTATATATGCCTAGAAAATAACCAACACCTTCTTCAGAGTCCTTTGGGTCTGTCTACAAAAAATCCCCTATGCTGGACTGACCAAAGGCCTTTACTCTGAGTCTGCAAATTATTAAATAATTTCTAGCCAATCTGTGCATCAATTTCCTTAACCCAGGCTCTATTATCTCATTAGTTGTTTTGTCTTGTTTTTTTATTTATTTAGTCAGTTTTATTTTTTTGAGACTGTCTCATTCTGTCACCCTGGTTAGAGTACTGTGGTGTCATAGCTCATAGTAACTTCAAAACTCCTCTTGCCTCAGCCTCCCGAGTTGCTAGGATTATAAGTATATGCCACTACCCACAGATAGTTTTTTTTTTTTTTTCTCCACAGCTAGTTTTTTGTTTTTTGTTTTGAGACAGAGCCTCAAGCTGTCACCCTGGATAGAGTGCTGTACCATCACAGCTCACAGCAACCTCCAATTCCTGGGCTCAAGTGAGTCTCCTGCCTCCACCTCCCAAGCAGCTGGAACTACAGGCACCCGCCACAACGCCTGGCCATTTCTTGGTTGTAGCCGTCATTGTTGTTTGGCAGGCCTGGGCCAGATTCAAACCCGCCAGCTCAGGTGTACGTGGCTGGCACTTTAGCCCCTTGAGCCACAGGTGTCGAGCCTAGTTTTTTGTCTTTTCTATTTTTAGTGGAGATGAGGTCTCATTCTTGCTCAGGTTGGTCTCGAACTCCTGAGTTCAGTAATCCACCTGCCTCAGCCTCGCAGAGTGCTGGTTTACTGGCATGAGCCACTACACCTGGCCTGTTTTTTTTTTTCTTTGAAACAGAGTCTCAAGCTGTCGCCCTGGGTAGAGTACTGTGGCATCACAGTTCACAGCAACCTGCAACCCTTGGGCTTAAGCAATTCTCTTGCCTCAGCTTCCCAAGTAGCTGGGACTACAGGCACCCGACACAATGCCCAGCTATTTTTTGGTTGTAGTTTTCATTGTTGCTTGGCAGGCCTGGCCTGGATTCCAATCCACCAGCTCCAGTGTACTGGCTGGTGCCCTAGCCTCTGAGCTACAGGTGCCGAGCAAGGCCTGTTTGTGTTTTAGTACAGAGTCTCCCTCTGTCACTTGGGCTGGAATGCAGCGCTGACATCATAGCTAAGCTTCAAGTAGCTTTAAAGGATCCTCCTGCTTCAGTCTCTCAAAGTGCTGGATTATAGGAGTGAGCCACTGGGTCCAGATTACTATCTCATACATTTTAAAGTAATGATTCAACCCTTGGTTTCTCTTTTCCAGGAGTGGAAATCTGGAGCTGAAGACCAGAGTAGAGTCTGACAGTGGAGATAGATGAGCCTCTGGCGAGACAGACAGAATGGTACTGTCTCTGAAACAGTGTTGTGTTGTTGGCAAAAGATGAACAGCTGGCTTTTGAGTGGCAGGAAACTGACCAATAGCGTTTGCTAATTTTTATGGTATAAATATTTCCACCATTGCTGACTTCAAACTACCAATGTGAACTTGGGAAGTAATATACAGTAGTAGATCATGTAGAATTCTATCATACAGGGCCAGGTGCAGGGGCTCAGGCCTGTGATCCCAGCATTCTGGGAGGCTGAGGTGGGTGGATTTCCTAAGCTCAGGAGTTCAAGACCAGCCTGAGCAAGAGCAAGACCTCATCTCTAAAAATAGCCCAGTGTTGTGGTGGGTGCCTGTAGTCCCAGCTACTCAGGAGACAGAGGCAAGAGGATGGCTTGAGCTCCAGAATTTGAGGTTGCTGTGAGGTATGACACCATGGCACTCTATTGAGGGCAACAAAATAAGACTCTGTCTCAAAATAAATAAAATAAAATAAAATAAAATAAAATTCTATCATATAGATATAATGGATATAAATAACTTTGAGTATAAATAACAGTAAAATGAAGCAAAAAAATTAGGAGGCAATGAACTTTGAATATTTATCCTTGTTTTAATTTTTATTTATTTATTTGAAACAAGTCTCATTATGTCACCCTTGGTAGAATGCTATGACATCACAGCTCACAGCAACCTCAAACTCTTCGGCTTAAGCAACTCTCTTGCCTCAGCCTCCCAAGTTGCTGGTACTATAGGCGCCTACCAAAACGCCTGGCTATTTTTTTGTTGCAGTTGTCACTGTTGTTTAGCAGGCCCTGGCTGGGTTCGAACCCACCTGCCTCTGTGTATGTGGCTGGCGCCCTAACCACTGAGGTATGGGCACTGAGCTTTTAATATAATTTTTAAAATTGAAGTTTATGTAATGTAATTTTTTTTTGTTTTTTTTGAGACAGAGTCTCAAGCTGTCACCCTGGGTAGAGTGCCATGGCGTTATAGCTCACAGCAACCTCCAACTCTTAGGCTTAAGCATTCTCTTGCCTCAGCCTCCCAAGTAGCTGGGATTACAGACGCCGGCCACAACACCTAGCTATTTTTTTTTGGTTGTAGTTGTCATTGTTGTTTGGAGAGTCCGGGCTGGATTTGAACCCCTCCAGTTCTGGTGTAGGTGGCTGGTGCCTTAGCCGCTTGAGCTACAGATGTGGAGCCTATGTAATGTAATTTTTTTTTTTTTTTTTTTTTGCAGTTTTTGGCCAGGGCTGGGTTTGAACCCATCACCTCCGGCATACGGGGCCAGTGCCCTACTCCTTGAGCCACAGGCACCTGTAATGTTATTTTTAGCAACCAGTTTGCAAAGTGCCTAAAATATAACAATCAGTCAGGACCTGGTACAAGCCACTTGCAACGTGCCATTAGAGCCCATGTCCTCCCTCTAGGCTGCTGTGAGATAAAGTGCAAAAGATTGCTTTGTGAAATTTAATAACAAATCATTCTTTCAGTTATGTGCAAGGCTTTAACCCTTGCTAAGCAATAGGTCTTGCTATCTGCCTTCAAGGAGCTTAATATATAGTACATAGGAAATAAGGTGTATATATATCTACAAAATCAAGCAGCAAGTGCAAATAGATACAATGAATAAGAGTGTGCATCCCTGGAAAGGTATTCATAGAGGAAGAACAGAGGCAGAACAAGGTAATCTTGAAGATCCCTTCCAGGAATCCTAGGGAAGCACTGGGGGCTGTAATCAATGAAGAATAAATCAGTGTCACCCTGCCTGTGCCTAGCTTTAGAAATCAAGAGGCCATTCATGGAACCACAGAGTGTTTGAAGTAAAGAGTCCCATTTTACAAGGAGGCAACTGAGACCCAGAGAAAGGGGACTTACTAGGGGTCACCGAGTGAGCTAGGGCCAAGAGAGCCTGGATCCCACCATCCTGGTTTGCCCAGGATTGAGAGGTTTCTAGTGGTGTGGGCCTTTTAGTGCTAAAACCCAGGATGATTGGTCACTCTCCAACAAAGATTGTATCCTAGGCCAATGCTTCTTTCCAAATATGAACTCTCACTAAACTTCCCAAATCCTGGGCTCTCCCATATTTTTTTCCAGGCTTCTTGCAGTGCTCTAAGCCTATTTGGGGCTGCCTAGATTGTGGAGAAAGTCAGGGGAGAGTTAGGAGGGAGTGGAGAGGGGGTGGAGGTGGCTGGAGAATGCCAGAAGACAAAGAGATAGGATTTCTGACTTTTTACACTGCTCTGCTAATTAGATAAGGGTGTGGGGAAGGGGGAGAATGAGCCTTCTTGCATATTCTTCTGAGCTGTGACACTGAGCAGAGCTGGTCTCCACCCCTTCTCCTGGGAAGCTTCCAACCCCCTGGGGACACTTGACTCCTCGTCCAAATGCCACAGCTGCTTGAGCTCCTGACCCTCCCTTTTGCCCCCTCAATTTAGCCTCAAAGACTTGCCAAGTTCCCCGACAATATGCCCAAGGAAGAAAGAAGGAGATACTTTAGTTTTCCCGTTCAGATCCACAGTTCCAGGTATGAGAAGGGAAATAGGAGATGTTCCTGTGTGGAAAATGGTGGTAGTTGGTGGTCTATTGGCTACACGGGCCTGTGAGACTAGAGTACCTAAGAGAGAAGCAAGTCTACAAGCCATGACTACATCTGCTTTATGTGGGAAGGGGCTTTTTCTTCATCCATCTCTAAGCTGCCTAGCTCTAGGCCTTGTCAATCCCAAACACCCAAGGATAGGGGTGTGTTTTCCCCATCAGATTGAGATGGCCCTTGTCAATCCCAAACACCCAAGGATAGGGGTGTGTTTCCCCCATCAGATTGAGATGCCAGAAGGCAGAGGCTGCATCTTCATCATTAGTTTAGGAATGGTCAGACAAGGAAGGACTTGTCTCAGGAGGGGTTTCAGTTGGTTAAAACTTCTTTATTACATTTTTTATTCCCTTACCATTCTAAACGCCCATCTTTGGACACTGGATAGGACATATGAGTTCACAATTAATGTTTCTTTTTTTATTTTTTTAAACAGAGTCTCACTATGTTGTCCTTGGTAGAGTGCCATGGTGTTACAGCTCACAGCAACCTCAAACTCTTGGGCTTAAGCAATTCTCTTGCCTCAGCCTCCCAAGTAGCTGGGACTACAGGCGCTTGCCACAATGCCCTGGCTATTTTTTGTTGTAGTTGTTATTGTTTGGTAGGCCTGGGCCGGTTGAACCCGCCAGCCCCAGTGTTCGTGGCTGGCACCCTAGCCCCTGAGCTATAGGCGTCAAGCCACAGTTAATGTTTCTTGAGGAAGAAAGCATGGATCTGCTTGCAGGATTGTATTAGTTTTCAGAGAATTATGCATCTCTACACCTATTTATTCATTCCAAATTTATTTACCTCCAGCAGTCTGGAGATTATGAAGAAAAATTCACCCACTGAGTTGATGCCAAATACTCAACACTTACGGACCAAAATGAATTAGGAAGTCTGGGCACAGTGCCTCATGAATGTAATCCTGACACTCTGGGAGGCCAAGATGAGTGGATCACCTGAGCTCATCAGTTCGAGACCAGCTTAAGCAAGAGTGAACAAAAAGAACAAAGCGTTGTGGCAGGTACCTGTAGTCCCAGCTACTGGGGAGGCTGAGGCAGGAAAATCACTTGAGCCCAAGAGTTGCTGTTAGATATGACACCACAGCACTTTGTCTTAGAAAAAAAAAAATTAGGGGCAGCGCCTGTGGCTCATCGAGTAGTAGCCATATAACGAAGGTGGTGGGTTCAAACCCACCCTCGGGGGGACTGCAAAACAGAAAAATAGCCGGGTGTTGTGGCGGGCGACTGTAATCCCAGCTTCTCGGGAGGCTGAGGCAAGAGGATCACCTAAAGCCCAGGAGTGGGAGGTTGCTGTGAGCTGTGTGATGCCACGGCACTCTATCAAGGGCGATAAAGTGAGACTCTGTCTCTACAAAAAACAAAAATTAGGAGATATTTTTATCCTGTAGGAGCTCTTAGTCTGGTCTGCGAGAGAGAAATTTAAACATTTCATAACAATACAGTGAGGTATCAGCCCGGTGCCTGTGGCTCAACTGGCTAAGGCGCCAGCCACATACACCTGTGCTGGCGGGTTCGAATCCAGCCTCGGCCTGCCAAACAATGACGGCTGCAACCAAAAAATGGCTGGGCGTTGTGGCGGGCGCCTGTAGTCCCAGCTACTTGGGAGGCGGAAGTAGGAGACTGGCTTGAACCCAGGAATTGGAGGTTGCTGTGAGCTGTGATGCTGTGATGCCGCGGCACTTCCCCAGGGTGACAGCTTGAGGCTCTGTCTCAAAAAAAAAAAAAAAAAAACCAATCCAATGAGGTAAAGAACTTTGGAAAGGTTGGGAGTGGGGATAAATGAAGACATTCCTCAGAAGACTTCTGATTGAGACCTGCCATCTGGTGGCAGTTCGTGGTACAACAGGCTCTGTTTCTAGGATGTGGGATTCAGTACTGGAATTTTATTTATCCTTTATTGAGAACCTGCCTAATGGACAGCCAGCTTAATGGTCGGCACTGAGGTGGGCATACAGTAAATATAAAATAATCCTTGTCCTCGAAAAATGTGTAGTGTGCTTATGGATATAAGGCATAATTGAAAAAGCTATCTATCAATCAAGTTACACATTTGAATGTGCACACATGAAAAATGTACCTTTAAAAAAAGCACATGGCTCGGTGCCTGTGACTCAACGGGCTAAGGCGCCAGCCACGTACACCTGAGCTGGCGGGTTCGAATCCAGCCCGGGCCCGCTAAAAAACAATGATGGCTGCAACCAAAAAATGGCCGGGCATTGTGGCGGATGCCTGTAATCCCAGCTACTTGGAGGCAGAGGCAGGAGACTCGCTTGAGCCCAGGAATTGGAGGTTGCTGTGAGCTGTGATGCCACAGCACTCTATCCAGGGTGACAGCTTGAGGCTCTGTCTCAAAAAAAAAAATAACATAAGGGGCTTGGCACCCATAGCATAGTGGTTACGGTGTCAGCCACATACACTGAGGCTGAGTTCCCACTCTACTGAGGGCGACAAAGTAAGACTCTGTCTCAAAAAAAAAAAGCACATAAGGGGAGGCACCAGTTGCACAGTGGGTAGGGCGCCGGCCACATACATCAAGGCTGGAAGGTTTGAACCCGGCTCAGACCAGCTAAAACAACAATGACAACTGTAACCAGAAAAAAAATAGCCTGGTGTTGTGGTGGGTGCCTGTAGTTCCAGCTTCTTGGGAGGCTGAAGCAAGAGAATATCTTAAGCCCAAGAGTTAGAGGTTGCTGTGAGCTGTGATGCCATGGGACTCTACCCAGGGCGATAGCTTGAGACTCTGTCTCAAAAAAAAAAAATAAATTAAAAAGCATATAAATGGCCAGGCGCAGTGAATCACCTTTGTAATCTCAGTGCTTTAGGAGGCATAGATGGGAGGATCCTTTCAGGCCAGGAGTTTGAGACCAGGTTGGGCATCACAGCAAGACCCCCCATCTCTACAAAGAAAATTTTAAATTATTTTTTTGGTGTTAGTGGGTGCTTATAGCTCTAGCTACTCCAGAGGCAGAAGTGAGAGGAACACTTGAGCGAGCCCAGGAGTTTGTGATGAGCTGTAATTGTATCACTGCATTACCACTTGGGAGACTGAGTAAGGGCCTGTCTGTATTTAAAATAAAAGTAAGTGGGGCAGCGCCTGTGGCTCAAAGGAGTAGGATGCCGACCCCATATACACTAGAGGTGGTGGGTTCAAACCCAGCCCTGGCCAAAAACTGCAAAAAAAAAAGTAAGTGATTCATGCTTATTACCAAAAAATGTTAAATAAAATGGAAGTATGTAATGTAAAAAATGAGAGTCACTGTTATCTCACTTCTTATGTAAACTTTAGTGTAGATTCTTTTCTCCACATATGTAAATGCTTATATATACATATATAATTTTTTTTGAGACAGAGCCTCACTTTGTCACTCTCGGTAGAGTGCCATGGCCTTGTAGCCAAAAGCATCCTCCAACTCCTGGGCTCAAGCAATTCTGTTGCCTCAGCCTCCCAAGTAGCTGGGACTACAGGCTCCTGCCACAATGTCTGGCTATATTTAAAGCCTGGTTCTCACTCTTGCTCAGGCTGATCTTGAACTTGTAAGCTCAGGGTATTCCACCCCCCTCGGCTTCCCAGAGTGCTAGGATTACAGGTGTGAGCCACCATGCGCAGCCTATATATAATTTTTTTAGAGACAGAGTCTCATTTTGTCGTCCTCGGTAGAGTGCTGTGGCATCATAGCTTACAATAACCTCCAGCTCTTGGGCTTAGGCGATTCTCTTGCTTCTGCCTCCCAAGTAGCTGAGACTACAGCGCCTGCCATAAGGCCTGGCTAAATATAATTTTTTTTTTTAAGAGACAGGATTTTGCTATGTTGCCTAGGTTGGCTTTGAACTCCTTGGGCTCCAGTGATCTTCCTGCCTCAGTTTAAAAGTAGCTGGGATTACAGATGTGAGCCACCACATTTGGCTATTTACATATGTGATTTTAAGTATATACTTGTGCTATTTATTATTCCTCTTTTTTTTTTTGCAGTTTTTGGCTGGGGCTGGGTTTGAACCCACCACCTCCGGTGCCACCCTTTTTTTTTTTTTTTTCAGAGACAGTGTCTCACTTTGTCATCCTCAGTACTGAGTGCCATGACATCACAGCTCACAACAGCCTCCAACTCCTGGGCTTAGGCAATTCTCTTACCTCAGCCTCCCGAGTAGCTGGGACTACAGGTACCTGCCACAATGCCCGGCTATTTTTTTGTTGCAATTTGGCTGGGCTGGGTTCAAACCCACCACGCTCGGTGTATGGGGCTGGCCCACTGAGCCACAGGTGTCTCCCAACTAATTTTTCTATGTTTGATAGAGATAGGGTCTCTCTCTTGCTTAGGTTGGTCTTGAATTTCTGATCTCAAGTGATCCTCCCACCTTGGCCTCTCTGAGTGCTAGGATTATAAACATGGTCTTCTGAGATTTCTGGATGCTAATCATTTGTAAGTTACCTATTCTTCCTACTACTCTCCCCCCAGAAGCTTTTAGAAACTCTTCTTTATCTGCAGTATACTGAAATTTCACAATGATGTGGCTTTGGCACGGAATTTTTTCATTTTGAGCTGCATATTCATGACTTTTTTTTATCTATAAACATGTCTTTTTGTTCCGGTAAAATTTCTTTTATTATTTCTTTGATAAATTATTTCTTTTCATTCCCCCAAACCCATCTGTCCTTCATTTTCTATGTTCTCTTTTTGTACAATTTGTGTGTGTGTGAGAGAAAGAGAGAGAGTACTGGACCTCCAGGACTGATTCTGTCATATTCTTTTATTTCCTGTTTTACATTTTTTGTCCTATTATCTAAGAGATTTCCTCAATTGTATCTTCCAAACCTTACACTGAATTTTTTTTTTTTTTTTTGAGACAGAACCTCAAGCTGTCACGCTGGATAGAGTGCTGTGGCATCACAGCTCACAGCAACCTCCAATTCCTGGGCTCAAGCGAGTCTCTTGCCTCCGCTTCCCAAGTAGCTGGGACCACAGGAGCCTGTCACAATGTCCGGCCATTTTTTTGGTTGCAGTTTGGCAGGGCCAGGTTTGAACCTGCCATCCTCATTATATGGGGCTGGCGTCCTACTCATTGAGACACAGGCACTGCCCTACATTGAATTAAAAAAAAATTGTATGTTAAATTTTTTTTTTCTTTTTTTTTAGACAGAGCCTCAAGCTGTCACCCTGGATAGAGTGCTGTGGCATCACAGCTCACAGCAACCTCCAATTCCTGGGCTCAAGCGAGTCTCCTGCCTCTGCCTCCCAAGTAGGTGGGACTACAGGCGCTCACCACATCGCCCTGCCATTTTTTGGTTGCAGCCATCATTGTTGTTTGGCGGGCCTGGGCTGGATTCAAACCCACCAGCTCAGGTGTATGTGGCTGGCGCCTTAGCCCGTTGAGCCACAGGTGCCGAGCCTCAAATGTTTAATATATGAGAATTTTCCCTTTCTGAATATTTTTTAATTTTTAATTAATTATTTTTATAGACAGAGTCTTATTCTGTCACCCTCGGTAGAGTGCTGTGGCGTCACAGCTCACAGCAACCTCAACCTCCTGGGCTTAGGTGATTCTCCTGCTTCAGCCTCCCAAGTAGCTGGGACTACAGGCGCCTGCCACAGGCCTGGCTATTTTTTTGTTGCAGTTTGACCAGGGCCAGGTTCGAACTAGCCACCCTTGGTATATGGGGCTGGCGCCCAACCCCCTGAGCCACAGGCACCATCCTTCTTTTTTATTTTTATTTTTTTACTTGTTTTTTTGAGACAGAGTCTCATTCTGTTGCCCAGGCTAGAGTGCCATGGTTTCAGCCTAGCTCACAGCAACCTCAGACTTCTGCTTCAGCCTCCCAAGTAGTTGGGACTACAGGTGCCTGCCACAACGCCCATCTAATTTTTCCATTTTTAGTAGAGGCAGGGTCTCACTTTTGGTCAAGCTAATTTTTCTATTTTTGGTAGAGATGGGAGGGGGTGTCTCACTCTTGTTGAGGCTGGTCTACAATTCCTGAACTCAAACCATCCTTCCACCTCAGCCTCCGAGAGTGCTATGATTACTGATGTGTGCCACAGTGCCAGGCTACATAGGCAGTTCTTCTATCTAGATGTCCTTTTGGAATTTGCCAAGAGCCTGGGCAGAACCAATCTTATCACCAGAGGGCATACATGAAGTCTCTCAGGAACGAGGAAGTTGTTCTACTGGGCTCCAGTGAGCCTCCTGCCTCAGTTTAAAAATAGCTCTGTTTTCTGTTTTTTTTTTTTCTTTTAGGCAGATTTTTAACTCTGTCACCCTTGGGTATAGTGCTGTGGCATCATAGCTCACAGCAACCTCAGACTCTTTGTCTCAAGTGATCCTCTTGCCTCACCTTCCCAAGTAGCTGGGACTACAGGTGTGTGCCACTATGCCCAGCTAGTTTTCCTATTTTTAGTGGACACTGGGTCTCACTTCTTCTTAGGTTGGTCTTGAACTACTGAGCTCAAGCAACCCACCTGCCTCAGTCTCCCAGAGTGGTAGGATTACAGGCATGAGTGACCCTGCCCAGCCAGGGCCCTCCTTTCTTACTGATCCCTCTCCTGTGAGTGACATTAGTTAATATCAGCAGTGTAGGAGTGGCGCCTGTGGCTCAGGGAGTAAGGTGCCAGCCCCATATGCCGGAGGTGGTGGGTTCAAGCCCAGCCCCGGCCAAAAAAAAAATATCAGCAGTGTATTATAATTGTTAGTTGTCAACTATAAAATTAAATATTCTCAGTTACAGATTTTTTATTTTTTATTTTTTTTTGAGACAGAGCCTCAAGCTGTCACCCTGGAGAGAGTGCTGTAGCATCACAGCTCACAGCAACCTCCAATTCCTGGGTTCAAGCGAGTCTCTTGCCTCCGCCTCCCAAGTAGCTGGGACTATAGGAGCCCACCACAACACCCGGCCATTTTTT
>CAUYON010020989.1:0-16509 GCA_963573935.1 Arctocebus calabarensis
ACCACAGCCCCTGTGAGAATTCCTTGCAGTCCCTGCCTGGGTGCTGCTGGTGTCGGGGTGTCCATGTGCAGTGACCTAGAAGCCTCTACCATCGTCACTGGGGGGGGGCCCCCCCCCCCCCCCCAACACAAAAAAAAAAAAAAAAAAAAACAACACAACCAACCACCCACCCCCCCCAAACCACAAAAAAAAAAAACAAAAACACCACCCACACCCACCAACACAACCACCCACAAAAAAAAAACAAAAACAAAAAAAAAAAACTCTTTAAGCTTCCCAAGCACACCTTCTTCCCTAGGTGAGTCAGAAGCTCTTCTCTGCACTCTCAGAACATTCTGTGCATACCTCTACTATCGCACACATCTTCCTGTGTGCTAACACTGGTTTACTGGTCTCTGCCATTAGACCAATAGTTCTTCAAGGGCCATATCTGTTTTATTCCCCTTTCTCCGCTACCTAACATAGGGCTCAGTAATACACAACAGAGATATTCAATATTTGTTTCATAAACCAAAGACTCCTTTTAGAGTCTTTCATTCACTCCTTACTAATTTTTTTTTCTTTTTGAGACAGAGTCTCACTATGTTGCCCTCAGTAGAATGCTGTGGCCTCACAGCTCAAAGCAACCGCAACCTTTTGGGCTTACGCAATTCTCTTGTCACAGCCTCCCAAGTAGCTGGGACTATAGGCACCTGCCCTAACGCCTAGCTACTCATTGATTTTGGTGAAAAAAATTTTTTTAGGCTCAGCGTCTGTGGCTCAACGGCTGGGGTGCCAGCCCTGTACACCTGAGCTGGCAGGTTCAAATCCAGCCCGGGCCTGCCAAACAGCAATGACAGCTGCAACCAAAAAATGGCCAGGCGTTGTGGTGGGCGCCTGTAGTCCCAGGTACTTGGGAGGCGGAGGCAGGAGACTCACTTGAGCCCAGGAATTGGAGGTTGCTGTGAGCTGTGATACCACCGCATCCTATCCAGGGTGCCAGCTTGAGGCTCTGTTTCAAATAAAAAAAAAAAAAAAAAAATTTTTTTTAGGAGAAAGACATTTAGGAAGAGCATTTCTAATCATCAAAACACTCTTCAGGCTGGGTACAGTGACTAATGCCTGTAATCCTAACACTCTGCAAGGCTGAGGCAGGTGGATTACTTGAGCTCAGGAGCCTGAGCAAAAAGTGAGACCCTGACTCTACTAAAAATAGAAAAACTGAGGCAAGAGGATCACTTGAGACCAAATGGAGGTTGCGGTGAGCTAAAATGCCATGACACTCTACCCAGGGCAACAGCTTGAGACTCTTTTATTATTATTATTATTATTTTTTTTAATTTTCTTTTTTTTTTTTCTTCCTTTAGCGATTCTCTAGCCCTTAGCCTCCCAAGCAGCTGGGACTACAGGTCCCCACAACACCTGGCTTTTTTTTTTGGTAGAGACGGTGTCTCACTCTGGCCTCTCAGCTCAGGCAATCTATCCACCTGGCCTCCCAGAGCGCTAGGATTACAGGCGTTAGCCACCACATCCAGCAGTCTTTTTTTTTTGAGGCAGAGTCTCACTATACCCTTGGTAGAGTGCTGTGACGTCACAGCTCGCAGCAACCTCCAACTCTTGGTCTTAGGCGATTCTCTTGCCTCAGCCTCCAGAGTAGCTGGGACTACAGGTGCCCGCCACAATGCCCAGCTATTTTTTGTTGCAGTTGTCACTGCTGTTTTAGCTGGCTGGGGCCAGGTTAAACCCGCCACCCTCGATATATGGGGCCAGCACCCTAGCCACTGAGCCACAGGCGCTGCCCCCCCTCAAAAAAATTATATAAACTCTATATTCCTAGTTAGTCTGATCAGACAGAATAGCTTCCCTAATCCCATTTAGGGCTTAAGATGATTATGAATTCTCCCATCCAATTTATCCCAACTGTGCTCTTATCTAGGTTTTCTCTCTAAACTGCGTTATTCCTGATAGTGTATTTGATGTGAATATTTCACCGAATTCTGACTTTATAGTCTACATTTTTTTTTTTTTGTAGAGACAGAGTCTCACTTTATCACCCTTGGTAGAGTGCCGTGGCGTCACACTGCTCACAGCAACCTCCAGCTCTTGGGCTTAAGCGATTCTCTTGCCTCAGCCTCCCAAGTAGCTGGGACTACAGGCGCCCGCCACAGCGCCCGGCTATTTTTTTGTTTTGCAGTTCGGCCAAGGCTGGGCTTGAACCCGCCACCTTCGGTATATGGGGCCGGCGCCCTACTCGCTGAGCCACAGGAGCCGCCCTAAGACACAAAATTTTAAAACTCTAGAAGAATGTCTGGGAAAACACTGAATTTTATCAGCCTAGGGAAACAATCTATGAAGTAAATAAACTCCACTGATAACATTAGAAACAACAAAAATAAATAAATGAGACCTGATCAAGTTCAAAAATATCTGCACAGTAAGGACACAATCAACAGGGCTAGCAGACAGCCTCAGAATGGAAGAAGATATTTGCTTGCTACAAATCTCACAAAGGTCTAATAACCAAAATCTATAGAGAACTCAAGCAAACCCACTGGGCAAGAGACATGAACAGAATCTTTTCCGACGAGGACAAATGAACGACCACTAAATATGTGAAAAACTGTTCACTGTCCAGTTCATTGACCATAATCGCCAGAGAAGTGCAAATCAAAACCACTTTGGGATATCACCTAACCCCAGTGATAAGGGCCCACATCACAAGTTCCCAAAGCAATAGATGCTGGCATGGACGCAGAGAGAAGGGAACGCTCAGGCACCGTTGGTGGGGCTGCAAACTAATTTAGCCTTTATGGAAAGAAGTATGGAGATTCCTCTAAGAACTTAAAGTAAACCTTCCATTTGACCTTGTAATCCCATTACCAGGTATCTATCCAAAAGAAAGAGAGTCATTTTACCAAAAGGACATTTGCTACCAAATGTTTATTGTAGCTCAGTTCACAATTGTAAAGATATGGAAACAACCCAACTGCCCTTCATCCTGCTGAGTGCCCCCAAGTGAAGCTGCTTAATCTCCCAACTGGGACTTCCTCTTCTGCCAAAGGAAGAAAAAAATAGGACCCAATCCTCTAGCTCTGAGAAGGGATGGAGTGTGTGTGAAACCAGGCCATGGCCAGAAGGGAGCATCTACCTTCCTCTCCTCAGTCCCTGTTGAAGTCCCCGGGTATTATGATGCTGCTGTTTATTTCTTTCCTTAGGTTCCTATTTCTTCCTGATTTAAGCTTGGGAGGTTTTGTGTTCCCAAGAGTTTATCCATTTTCTCTAGTTTTTCTGATTTGTTTACATAGAGATTTTTGTAATATTCATAGATGGTATTTTGTGTTTCCATGGTATCAGTTGTAACATCTTCTTTTACATCTCTGATTAAGGTTATTTCTGTCCTTTCTGTTCTATTTCTGGTTAATCTAGCTAGTGGTCTGTCAGTTTTGTTTATCTTTTCAAAGAACCAACTTTCTGTTTCCTTGATCCTTTGGATTGTTTTTTGAATTCCATTTCATTTTGTTCTGCTCTGTGCTTTGTTATTTCTTTTCTTCTGCTGGTTTTGGGTTTGTTTTGTTCTTATTTTTCTAGCTCTAGATGTGGCATTGGGTTATTAATTTGCAATGTTTCTGTCTGTTTGAGGAAGGCATATAAGGCAGTGAAATTTTCCTCCTTATAACTCCTATGTCCCATAGATTTTGAAAGCTCTGAAAGCTCATGTCCCTTTTACACTCAGTTTAAGGAATATTTTGACTTCCATGTTAATTTCCATCATTCATTCAAGAATCATTCAGCAGCAGATTATTTAATTTCTATGACTTTGTGTAGAATTGAGTGTTTCTCTTGAAATTGCATTTTAGTTTAGTTCCACTAAGAAGATACATAGTAAAATTTCAACTTTTGGGATTTCCTTGAACTTGTTTTGGGGCCTTTGAGGTGATGAATTTTGGAGTCTGTCCCATAAGCTGATGAGCAGATTACGTATTCTGGAGTTTGGGGCAGAATGTTCTGTAAATGTCTGTTAAGTCTATTTGTTCTAGAGTTTCGTTTAAATCCACTGTTTTATTGATCATATGCCTTAATGATCTATCTAGTGCTGTCAGTGGAGTGTGAACTCCCTGGGTATTACAGTTTTGCTATTTGTTTCTTTCCTTAAATCTAATAGATTTTGCTTTATGAATCTGGGGACTCCTGTGTTTGGTGCATGTATAGTTAAGATTGCTATAGCTTTTTGCTTCATCTCTTTATCATTACATAACCATCTTTGTCCTTTTTTTGTTTTATTGTTTTGCTGTTGATTTGATGTCTATTTTCTCTGGCATTAGAATGGCTGCACCTGCTTGCTTTTAGTTTTCTTTTGCATGGATTTTTTTTTTTATTTTTGCAGTTTTTGGCTGGGGCTGGGTTTGAACCCACCACCTCCATCATATGGGGCTGGCACCCTACTCCTTTGAGCCACAGGCGCCACCCCTGCATGAAATATTTTTTCCACCCAATACCTTCAGTCTGAGAATCTTTATCAGTTGATGGGTTTCCTGAAAATAGTATCTGTTTGGGTTGTGATTTTTAATCCATTTAGTCAATCTGTGTCTCTTAAGGAGGACAGTAAAACTATTCATATTCAATGTTAGTGTTGCTAAATGAGATACTGTTTTAATCATTTTGATTGTTACCTGGTTGCTGTGTTCTCTTGTGTTACTGTTTTGTAAGAAGTGTGAGTTTTAAACTGTTGGGTACTTTTACACTGGTTGGTTTTGATTTTTCTGTTCCATTTATAAAAATACTTCTAAACATTTTTTTGTAGGGAAAATCTAGTGGTAACAACTTCCCTTAGTGTCTTGTCTAATCAAAGCTTCATTTCTCCTTCTAGTTTTGCAGGATACAGAATTTTGACTGGTAGTTTTTCCGTTTAAGGAGACAAAAGATAGGGCTTTGTTCCTATCTGTCTTATAAAGTTTCTGTTGATCATTCTGCTATTAGTATAGTAGGTTTTGCTTTTTATATTGCTTGATGTTTCTGACTAACATGGCATAGGAGATTCTCCTTCACAGTATCTTTGGCAGCTGATGCCCTTCTTACAGTGAATTTTGCAGGTGTTCATTGAGCTTCTTGTATCTGGATGTCTGATTATCCAGCAAGATTAGGGAAGTTTTCCTCCATTATTCTCTCAAATAGGTTTTCTATGCCTCATGCTTTTTCTTTTACACCCTCAGCAATGCCTGTCATTCTTATTATATTTGGCCATGTACGTAATCCCATATTTCTTATAGATTCTATTCATTCCTCTTGCATCTTTGTTCTTTATTTTTGACTGAGTGGGTTAATTTGAAAAAGTTGCCTTTAAGCTCTGAAATTCTTTCTTCTGCTTGGTCTCAACTATTCTTAAAACTTTCCACTGTGTTTTTTTATTACCCTCAATGACTTTTTTATTTCTAGAAGTATTTGTAAAAATATATCTATTTTTAAAGAGATGTATCTCATTAGTAAATTATTCATTCATTCATTTTCTGACATTTTCTAGTTTTGTTGAGTTAGTTTTCTATTTTCTCTTTTAGCTCATTGAGCTGTCTTAGAGTTCATATTTGGGGTTCCTTAATCCACGGCTGGAGAGCTGTTGTACTCCTTTGTGGGTTTCCTTTCACTCTGATTTCTCATACTTCTGGAGTTCTTGCACTGATTTCTTCGCATCTTGAGCAACTGATGTTTCTTGGTTTTGGATTTTCTTTATTTAGATGGGATTTGTTTCCTCCTCACTCTTAGGTGTATGCCTGTCACATATGTTTGGTAAGAATATTTGGCTTTGCTTGTGAGTATTTTGATGGTGGTTTAGATTTTATCTGGATACCTGGGTTAGAGATACCTTTAATGTGGCAGTTTTTTGATTGCTAGTCAATTGTAGGCTGTAGCAATTGTGCACTGTGTGATTGGCAGATTCCCTGTCTATTGTTGACAAGAGGAGATGGAGATCTTCAAAATCCTTTCTCTTTCCCCAACCTTATGGTTTTCTTAATTAACAGTGTGAACTCTATTGGGATGCTCAGTTTAATCCCTGAGACAGGGGTGGTGCTTGAGAGTAAGAATCAGCCCAGCCCTGCATGATGCCATAATTGTGTTATGCGCTGTAGAAGTGGTCCTGCCTACCAGTACATGGCACCTACAGGAAATTCAGCAGCTTTAATGTTTTTTGAGACATGAGACCAGCTGTAGTCGATCAGGAGAAGCACTCAGATACCCCTGTCAGTGTGTGTCGGGGGGGGGAGGTTGTCCCTGCAGCTTCTTAGGGATTCTTCATTCTCCACCAGACCAAGACAGGTGGAGAAGTGAGACTGGGCAGGGCCAGGGTCGGGTGAGCCTGTGTTCCAGTCTCCACAAAGGTGGGCACAAAAGATGACTCCTTAAAGGTCATGGGGCAGCTCTAGGCTGCTGGGAAAAGCCACCAAGGAGAGGCTGATGTGACCCCATAAGCCAAAACATCTGTTAGTGGGGAGGGACAGTCTAGAATTCATTCTCGGGCAGGTGGGAGTGGGTTTCACTCTTCTCTCTATTCCCTTGCCCGGTGGGTCTCCTTCCAGGACGTGGTACACCCCTCTGGCTGCACTTAGCAGCCCCAACTTGTGGAGCTCACCAGCAGTGGTGGCACAGGCTGAGAGCTTCCCTCCCAGGATCCCATGCCGGATTGAAAGTGTGACTGCTGTGGGGGCAGGAGCACTTAAGAGTGCACTGTGGCTTGCAGCTACTCTGCACTCTCCTTTAATTCTGCCTGTGTGGGCTCCTCACTCCTTAAGATCAGTTCACAAATCTCCCCTAAAGGCCCCCAAGCAATATGGTGAACCCCTGCAGCTATAGAATCCAGCCTGCAGGTTTGTTCCCTAATCCCAAGTTCTACCCCTGATGGTGCCAGCAAGAAGCATGCTTGTCCCGAGTTACCTATGGAGTGCTCAAGAGATTATGTGCTCTGTTCTTCTGGATTATCCAAGAGCACAACACTGGTGAGGGTCAGTGAGCAGGGAGCTCACAGTCTGAGCATCCTTTGGTGTAATGCAGGTCTTTAAGAGGAGAGGTGTGATCCGCACTCTCTGTGTGGTAGGCACAATACCAAGGGAAGGGCCACTGAGAGTCTCAGTACGAGTCCCTTCAGGCACCTTTGTTGACTCATATGGGAACAGCCACAGCTGCATTGCTGGCTCTAGACAGGGCAGGAGGAAGAAGAGTCTATGTGGAGGAAAGCCAGCATTCTCGTCTCTGTCCCAGGGAGGCCCCTGACTTCCTGCACTTTCCTCTCCTCTGAAGGCGGCCTCCTCTGAATGTCCAAGCTCTGGGTCACACCGGGCCCCCAATGGCTATGGCAGTTTGGGCAGGAGTCAGGATCAGGATAAGTGACACAAGAAGGTGGAAGGGCTGAAGCTCCCTGGAGAGGATGAAAGCACCTGATGGGTGGAGAAGCAGTGTGGCACCTGCACCTTGGCTCAGAGCAGAGGCAATGGGGAGTGACCCTAAGGGGCTGGCAGCCCAGTTCTCACGAAGAGCCCTGCAGGGCTTGTAGGAACAGAAGGATTAAGAAGCTCGTCAGCAGTTAGGGAGCTGGCGGTTTACCAGAGATATGAGGGGAGGAGAACCGGACACTCCACTCCCCCTTTCCATGGGGCTCCAGATGAGTCAGGGATTGGGCTCTGCCAAAATCTTGTCCCTTCTTATTTTGCTCTTCAGCTTCTTCTCATGAAAGCTGCAGTGGAATCTGTCACCCATCCCTCAGAATTATACCTGGCTTAAGTTTGGGGGGGGGGGGTTATTTGTTTGTTTTGGTTTTTTTAATGTAAAACTATTCCTACTTTCTGAGATGATCTGGCAACCAGTGTCTCTAGGCAGCTATATTGCCTCCCTCTTACTTGATTTTTATTTAATATACAGTAATTACTTATTACAAAAGAAAATTATTTTAGATACAAAAGGATCTAATCATTGTTTTTAATTTAAAAAATGAAAAAATTATATTAACATTTATAATCACTATTCATGATCATCATCATACAGTTTAAACCAGGCGTCCTCAAACTTTTTAAACAGGGGCCAATTCACTGTCCCTCAGACCATTGGAGGGCCGGACTATAGTTAAAAAAAAAAAAAAAAACTATGAACAAATTCCTATGCATACTGCACATATCTTATTTTGAAGTAAAAAACAAAACAGGAACAAATACAATTCATACCAACTCATGTGGCCCATGGGCCGTAGTTTGAGGACTCCTGGTTTAAACCAACAATCTTTCTCTCTCTCTCATGATTTTCACTGACTGGGCTCAGCTGATCAGTCCCTTGGCTTCATGTGGCGTTGCGAGGCTCTGCAGTTCACCTGGCCGGCTGGCTCTGTGCTCAGCGCGTGTCTAGGTCTGGGAGCCTGAGCGCCTCTCTCATCCTCCAGGTGCTCTGTGTGACGTAGGCTTCAGTACAGCAGCAGTCTTGGGAAGAGAGAGTTGGAAAAGGAAAGTCGAAAACTGCAAGGTGTCTTATTTCCTAATACCAAGAGTCACATAGCATCACATCTGCTGTGTTCACAGCAGAAATCACAGGGCAAACCCAGATGTCGGAGGTGTGGGAAAAGACTTTTACCATTTGCTGGGGCAGTGATAACGTCTCACTCAAAAGAGCATGGGGATGGGAAATACAGTTGCAAGCATCTTGGGAAATAACCACTGCCACATTTTATAGAAGTTTGAAGATGTTCCCTGTGTATAGACGTTAAGTTACAAGATCTCCCTGATATATCGCTAGGTAAGAAAATCTAGATACAGAACAGACTGTTTAGTATAAAAATATTAGTGTTAGAAAGGGGGGGATATGTGGGTGTTTTATGTCTATGTTAGAAGTCTCAAAATAAACACAAGAAACCAGTAAAAGTGGGTCCCTATTGAATTTGGAAATTAGGTGACTAGGGAATGTAGTAAGAGGCTTTGCACATAAATATTATCACATATTTTATAAACTATTTGAATATTTAAATCACTTTTATAATATAAAAAAATCCACTCTGACTACACTTTTTGAAAACTGTATTTCACTGTTATTCCACCTTAGAACTTGGAATCTCATCATTTAAAGGAATTTTAGATGTTTGGTCCTATCATTTATGTCAATTAAAGAAGCAAATCTGTTGATTTCTTAATATGTAGTCATCCAGCTTATGTGTGAAAACTTACTTCCAAGAAAGTGAATTCTATTGCTTAACAGTTTTAGAACACTCCAAACAAAAATTCTTGATTTTTAAGTTCAATGTCTTTATTGATTATACTGAATTACTGGTTCACAAGACACACTATTTAACATAGGCATTGCTGTAACAGTTTTATGACCTATTCTGTATTTTAAATTTCATTTAATTATAATCTAAAATATGTTAATTTTACAATGTAGCTTTATGTAAGAAAGATTGGTGCATAATTAATATTTCAAATCCTAGAATTTGATTATTGAAAAAAATTAGACTAACCAAAGCTGTTAAGAATAATAATTCCAAAGGTATTTTTCTTTTTAGATTATTGTGCCATGCTATGAAGGACCATATAGTTCGTGTTGCAAATGAAGCCGAGTTTATTTTGAACAGACAAAGGGCTGAGGATGTACACAAACATGCAGAGTTTGAGGTAAGGTTTGGGGATCAATTAATTATATTCAGCTTTTCTGTTATAAGTCAGCCATCACCAACCTGTAACCTTCCTTACGTGAGGAGTTTTTCTTTTTTTTTAAAGAGGGAAATTTTACTGAAGGGGTTTCAGTTCCTGTTTTTAAAAGCATTAGTGAATGTCAAACACAGAGCACTAATTTATTTCACCCCATTTACAAAATGAAGAAATCCCTCATGCCCTGTGCCTGAAGTTGTTCCAACCTACTCTAAGAATGAAAGCAAATGCAATATTATAAAGTAACTATTAAAATGCAATATTATAATGCACTTACTTCAGTTGTTTTAAGCTAGCAGAGGTGTACACACCACTGGGTAGATGTGAGCATATGCTAGAGTTATATGATTAAACTCATGAACGTCAACCAATCTCCTAAATTCTATGCTTTAAGTATAGCAGTATTCAGTACTTCTGTTCATTCTATTTACAGCAAAATTGGTTTCAGAAATGTTTAAATGACCTGGTGTTTGGCTTAAGGCTCGACTCACAGTCGACTTGAAGTAATAAATGACTCCACCAATTTATTCTCTTGATACAACACGCCAACAAGTACGGTGTGGCTAGAAATTGGAGCTCACAATTCCAGTTCTGATGAGGTTTTTATCTCAGTCAAGCAGCTCTCTGAGTCATACGAGTTGATGGACTAGGTCTGCTGATCTCTGACCTAGCGAGGTGAAAAGCTGCAACAGAAAAATAGCTGTTGTTGCTTTGTACTCATAACCGCTGTTTCGTTTAGTCCGATGAGAAAGCAGGCACTTGTCTTGTGGAAGAGAAACACCAATATTTTGAAAAAGATATCATCTATTTTAAACTTTGATGTAAGTATAGTGATGTTTAAGTGTTTATCAAAGCAGAATTTCATATTACTTTGACAATAAAAAACATTGGATATTTATCAAGCTATCATGCAATAATCTGGATAACAAGAAAAGATTCAGTGATCTGGTTTTTAAAGAATATGTTTAGATATTAGATATATCATAACTCAACAAAATAAGAACAGTATTCAGTATTCAGTATTTCAGCTTCTATTAGTAAGATTTGGAATCTTAACTGAGTTCCGTCCTGGATCAGTTTTTAGTGAATCATATTTCCACTGAGAAAATCACAATATTTGGGGGAGAATATTTTACACAATATTTGCTGTATAAAATTAATGGATTTTTAGGCAGCTAGATATTAATTAAGAGTTTTAACACATATTTAACCAAGGTAGTATTTAGCTGAGAACCATGTTTCACTACCTTTTCTTTCTTTGTATTTCTCTGCTTAGGAGTCATTTTAGACATTTATTTCCTAACTCCACCCCAACTCAATGAAATTATAATACCACTATTAAGATGCTGTATATATGTTTGTATACTGTATTAAGATGCTGTATATATGTTTGTATACTGTATATGCATCTATAATTTGTGCATTAAAATAATAAGATTTTTTACCATCCCCAACACAATAATTTCCATTGCCTCAAGGATGATACGGTTGCCATTGTAGATGCCTGTCTAAAAGTGATAGGTTTTAAAGAGGACGTGAGGGCTTAGCGTTTTTTAGATTTTATATACATAAGATATAATATTAACATAAATCTAATTTTGAATGTATTGCCATTGTTACTTAATGAATGAATACTTTTTTAACCCAAATGTATTTTATGTCTTTTTTTTAGGTTAGAACTACATTACTAAATGCATTGATATGTGTGTATGTGTGTTTGTATGTGTGTGTGTACTTTACCAAGATGTAAACAACTTTTACAACTTTTAAATTGTAAAACATTTTACAAAAGTTATATATTTTACTAGGACTTTTTGAGGGGGTTTTTCTATCCCCACTATAAGCCTGTAAGTAAGAGAATATATTTAGCATACATTTTAATTTGTACATTTAATTTTAGATGAATACTTTACAATTAAGTGTTTTTAGTTAACTACTGTGATTGTTAAGAAAGAAAAATGAAAATTTAATTTTACTCTCCAATGAGCTAATGAAATATTAACCTCATTACTGAGGCAGATCATTCTACTAATTGGTGATTCCCTGTACAAAAAGATAAATTGGAAAATGAATTAATCCTTAGATTACTGTAGGGTTATTTCTCCTGAAGAGAGATGACTTTGAGTAGTAGCCTAAATCAGTATATAGACAGAGAGGTATGTTCAAGTACCTTCTATGAAATAGATTTTTACATAGTAATGATGAAAGTGAACTCGTTATATATGAATATATTATTTGAGACTTTTTTATCTTAGTTATATGACTTCTAATGTCAAAATTTATAATCAAGCCACTCTTTATAACAATTATAATACAAACAATCAAACTTATGACTAAGGGGATGGGTGTTCCTCTCCATGATCATATTGAACCCTTTGCATGGAGTGATCCATTGATGAGCAGTGGTGCTAACACCAGTGAACATGATTATAGATAGTTGACATGAAAACTGATTATTATGAAAAAAGAAAAGGATGAGGTGATAGTTCTCATGAAACCCTTTGGACACATTAAATTTTTAGAGTTGTGAAGTATCATAGGAAAAAACAACCTATCTCAGCTCCTCCTTTTACAAATATACAAATGAGTAAATGAAAAAATATGAAATTTGCATAAAGCATGAATTAAAATATGGTCTACTAAGTTCCAAAATGACTGTGTTTTCTTCTGTATCACTTTGACAGTCATGACCTGGAAATCTATAAATTAAATGCCAAATTTTAAATTTTTATACAATTATCAGAGCCATATCTCTTTTTTTAACTGAGAGATACTATGTTGGTTTTAAAAAGTAGATTTCCATTTTTGGTAGATATTTGTGTTTCTAGGATTATTATTTTTGGAATACATTAAAATTAGATCTTTAGAATGAGACGGAGCCATAACAGTCATTAATTACTTTATTTGGCATTATCCAAATTATTTTACATAAACTGTAGAAAGAGTATATTTTTATGTTTCAAAGGTGACTATACATTCTTTACACCAAAATATCAGAAGATTACATTATGTGAGTTTTTAACAGTTGTGTTTATAGGGCGGCACCTGTGGCTCAGCGAGTAGGGCACCGGCCCCATATGCCAAAGGTGGTGGGTTCAAACCCAGCCTCGGCCGAACTGCAAAAACAGAAAAATAGCCGGGCGTTGTGGCGGGCTCCTGTAGTCCCAGCTACTTGGGAGGCTGAGGCAAGAGAATCGCCTAAGCCCAGGAGTTGGAGGTTGCTGTGAGCAGGGTGACGCCATGGCACTCTACCAAGGGTGATACAGTGAGACTCTGTCTCTACCAAAAAAAAAAAAAAAAATTGTGTTTATATTTCTTTTTAGTCTCAGTGCGCCCAATATGCTGCTGATAGAAGGGAGGAAGAGAAGATGTGTGACCATCTGATCAGTGCCGCCAAACACCGGGATCATGTGACGGCAAATCAGCTGAAACAGAAGATTCTCAACATTCTCACAAACAAGCACGGTGCATGGGGAGCAGTTTCTCATAGGTGAGTCATAACAAGTTGGAAGTAAATAATAACTTGTAAGTTAATGATAATTGTTGGAATTAAAGTATGACTGTGAATTTATCAGTTACTTAGAAAATACAATTTAAAATGTAAAAAATTGCTTCACTATTTCTCTTGATGCCTTTCATAATGCTTGATTAGAAGGGTTTAAAAGAAAATCTAAACTTTTTAAAGTAGCTACAATGAAAGTTATTTTAATTTATGGTAATATAATACAAAATCTATTTAGACAAGTATTTTAGACTGCCTCACATCAGAAACATGGGTGTTAGGTATAAGAAGTGGCTCTTTTTCAAAAAAAATCTTATAGTGTTAACTCTTCTTACTTATTCAATTTGTATCATTCCTAATTTTTCTTATACACAGGTATACATTAGCATTTACTATGGAGAAGTAGTATGTTCTTTTTAAATTGTTTCTTCCGTAATTTTTTATTCATTTTAACTAGGAAGGATTTTTTATCACAAATTAGGTTACTTATGATCTTATGATACAACTAAAACTAAAGCTCGTTGTTTCCAAATTTGACAAGTTCTGCTTCTCAAAGTATTATGGGCATTAAATTCATTGGGTTTTTGACTTTTGTTTTGGATTTTTCTACGTTATTAAGTTTCCTTGAAAACTGGCAATGAAGCAGGTTATTATATTTAATTGCTGATGGTCTTCATTTTTATATCTTTGTTTTATTTGAACCTATCAAATGTTTTACTAAATCTGTGCCTGCCACAGTTTGGGGTTGGTGAACTGTAGACAGGGCACTCCTAAAAAGAGCTTTGGTAAAGAGATTCTGTTAGAAGCATCTGGAGTATGACCAGAATTATATTTTTGACCATCTATTTGGGATTACAAGTGTGAAATAGATAGATTGAAAAAACTATTACTTTGGCAGTTAAGGTAAAATTATAGCGTATTATCTTTAAAAATGGGCAACTTCATATTTATTACAATTATAGCAATAACCCATGACATCTAACATCTGATGAAGATTTGTTGTGTGCCAGGTACTACACTATGAAAGTTACATGGATTATTTCTTCTGACCTTCTGAATATCACTATTAAGGGTAATACTGAGATTTTCGTCATTTTATAAGGAAGAAACCGAAGCTTTCAGAGGTTAAATAAAACTTATGTTTAACTGCTAGCACAAATAGAGGCAGAGTGTATCAGTCAGGGTTTTCCTGAGAAACACAGAAACATAACCAATAGATATGATATTTATATACATAAAATAAATTTATGTTAAGGAATTTTCTCATGTGTTTGTGGGGCTGGTAACTATGAAATCTCTAGGATGGTCTTGCATGCAACACTTTCATGTCACAATCTTGAGGTAGAATTTCTTCTCCAGGAAGCTCCAGCTTTTCCTATGGCCTTCGCTTGATTGAATGAGCACCATCCACATTATTCAGGGTCATATCCTTTACTTAGAGTTAACTGGTTGTAAATGTTAATATCTTCGCCACAATAGCAAGTGTTTGACCAAACAACTGGGCACCATCCCCTAGCTAACTTGCCATAAATTTTAACCATTACGTAGACTAACAAAACATGAGCATTTTACCCATGTATATACCTTGTCTCCCTTTTTACATCTTCTGAATTGAATTTACCTACTCAGTTATACATAGTCAGGATTATCACATTATATTGCTAATAATACAGCTGGTATGATTCAAGATATTGCATTAAATGTATAATTATATAAACCCAAGCATGGTCTGAGTTGTAATTATCTCCCTGTGTAATTAGAATACAGTGAAAAGACAATGACCTGTGTAGCAACCGGGATGTAGTAACAGGTCAGATAGTCAGGTTTTGGTATCTCATTATAGTGACAGAGTGTCACGACCCCTCAGAAGAACAGGTGTCTTCTATCCTTTCCTATGCCTTAAATTCTAGTGCTGATTAATGGAAGAAGCACACACTATTTTTGTGATCATCCTTTACTGTGTCACTGAAATCTAAACCTTTAAGCATAGTTTTTATTTTATATAATCATTAGTGTTTGATTAACTAGTAGGGCTCAATCTTTGGGCCTCCTTTCTTTTTTGTCTTGTTCACTCTCTGCAGGTTTTAGCTAGTCTCGTGGCTTAAAAATAATACCAAATGTTGATAACTCCCAAATGGATTCTCTCGAGTCCAGATCTCTCCCTGTCTCCGGTCTTCCATGTCCATCTGCCCACTTGGCATCTTCCCCTTAGTTATTTATAGGCTTCTCACACTTAAGATGTCAACGCTCCTGATATTTCTTCTAAACTAGTTTTCCTTGCATTTTTCTCCATCTCAGCCAAGACAACTTCATTCTTACAGTTGCCCGTACCGTAAGTTGCTCTTTACACATTCCATGTTGAGCCCTTCAGCAAGTCTTCCTGACTGTGCCAATACAGCAACAGTGACCAACACAACTTTCTATAATCATGAAAAGATTCTGTACAAAAGTGGCAGCCACCTAGCCTCATGCGTCTACTGAGCACTTGAAATTTGGCTGTGATCATGGCACTAAATTTTTAATTAAATTTAATTTTAATTAATATATCCAACTTTTGACTACTTCTCACCATTGCTGTTGATCACCTGGTTTAAGCCACCATCATTTCCCTCTAGACTTATTACACCAGCACAATGTGTACTTTTCCTGGTTTTATTTTTGGCCCTCGTCCTCCTAAAGTCCATTAGTCAGCATAGCACCCTCTGTGATTCTTATTAAAATGTAGCTCCTCTGCTCAGAAACCTCCATGGCTGTTCCATACCAGACTATAACTACTAGTCACGTGTGGCTATTCAGATTTGATTAATTAAAATTAAATTTAATTAAAAATTTAGCACCTCAGTCACAGCAGTATTTCAAGTACTCAGTGACACATGAGGCTGCTGGATGCCATATTAGCCCAGAATCTTTTCATTATTATAGCAAGTTGGGCTGGACACTGTTACTCTGATTTTGCAACCTTTTTTTTTTTTTTTTAGGGACATTAGAGTCTCACTTCATCACCCTCAGTAGAGTGCTGTGGTGTCACAGCCCTCAGTAACCTCCAACTCTGGTGTTTTAGGCGATTCTTTTGCCTCAGCCTCCTGAGTAGCTAAGACTACAGGCGTCCACCATAACGCCCAGCTATTTTTTTTTTTCCCTTTAAAAGGCATAATTTATTTTTTTTTTATAATTTTATTGAATCATAATTCTGTACATTGGTGCAATCATATGGCCCGATTCATATACATTCAGAAATGTTTTGATCGTACTGTTACAGATAGCCTTCATGGCATGAATAAAGAGTGTTTTTTGCTACTTTAAGGTAAACAAATTTATGGTTTTTGAATATGCATATATCACAATAAAGCATCATAG
>CAUYON010020990.1:0-55020 GCA_963573935.1 Arctocebus calabarensis
TTTTTCTTTTTAAGGTCAGTAAAAATATTGAATTAAATGACAGCTTTTTAAAAAAGCTTATATGGGGCGGTGCCTGTGGCTCAAAGGAGTAGGGTGCCGGCCCCATATGCCAGAGATGGCAGGTTCAAACCCAGCCCTGGCAAAAAATAAATAAATAAAGTTGCTTAAGAGTACCAGAAAGAATAGTTTGTTCTTCATACCGTCCAAAAGAGATCATTTCCTTCCTGATCAAAACCTTGCAGGGCACAATTTCCACCAATAATTGCAAGAGGAGAGGAAATGTCTCCCAGTGTTCCCAGAACAATGGCATTTGCCCCATCTGATACCTAAAAGAAAAAACAAACACATTATCTTGGATACAATGATATGCAGGCATACTAAAGGTAATATGCATCCATATTTTTATTTGGACACTCGAATTCTTCTGCCCTCATTAGTGAGAAACCACATGAACTCTGGAGAGAGCAGCCAGGGCTGTCCACTAAGACCCATCACTGTGGCTTCTGCCAAGATGAGCACAGATCTAAGGTAAACTCAGGATCTCGGTTCTCATACTAAACTGCTACAATAAACTGCTAAGATAATCCTCTGAGACTGCAGGTTGTAGAGGCCAAATTCACGGGAATTTTTGGAAGATGGCTGACTGGTAGCAACCCTCAGCAGAGGCTCTAGACCAGAGGGGAAAAAACTGGACAGAATTGGACTCTATGAAGCCAAATCTGGGGAGCTGAGCCAGGAAAGAAGTTCAGCAAGCTGTAACTCAATGATTACTACAAAAAACTCTATTTTCAGAAATATGAAAATCTGAAGGAAATGGACCAATACCTGCAAGCACACCACCTTCCTAGATTCAAACAGAAAGAATTAGAAATCTCAAATAGACCTATACCAATCACTGAAATAGCATCAACAAATACAAAATCTCCCAAAAAAGAAAAGTCTGGGACCAGACGGCTTCACATCCAAATTTTATCAAACCTTTCAAGAGGAACTAGTACTTATATTATACAACCTTTTCCAAAGTATAGACAAAGAAGGAATACTTCCCAACACATTCTATGAAGCAAATATCACCCTGATCCCCAAACCAGGAAAGAATCCAACAAAGAAAGAAAATTATAGATCAATATCATTAATGAATATCGATGCAAAAATATTCAATAAGATCTTGGCAAATAGAATTCAAGAACACATCAAAAAAATTATACACCATGATCAAGTTGGTTTTATTCCAGGGTTACAGGGTTGGTTCAACATACACAAATCTATAAATATAATACATGTCAATAAAATAAAAAACAAAGACCATATGATTCTCTCAATTGATGCCGAAAAAGCTTTTGAATGTCCAGCATCCTTTCATGATCAGAACACTTAAGAAAACAGGCATAGAAAAAATATATATATAGGCATAGAAGAGACATTTCTTAAACTGATAGAGGCCATCTACAGCAAACCCACAGCCAACATCATACTGAACGGTGTAAAATTGCAAACATATCCACTCCCCCCTTCTATCATCGCCCGATTCAGCAAGAAGCAGTTAGATCGGGTCTTCGCCCCTTTTCCCTAACAGCAGTTGGGGTTTCTACTAGGAGAGGGAGAATTGATGCAGGACATTTGGTGCCCTGGCCAGCTCAGCGGAGCTGGCGGACCTGCCGCCTCCTCCTTGGCGGTGTCGGTGCTGCGGCAGCCAGCTGAAGAACCAGGAGGCTCGATGACTGGCTAGGAGGGGGAGCTCCAACCCCCACCGGAGGCTCCAATAGCCAAAAAGGCCAGACAACTGCTGAGGAATCACCTGTGCCTCGGTGTCTCCTTCACTTTGAACTTGGGACTAAATGTGGAACCCCCATTCCCTATGCCTAGGTCAGTTTCGTGTGAATTTCCTGGGCCTCAATTCCAAGAATGGACTGTGTCCATTCATTGATGCATTCATTCACTTTGCCCCAGAGGGGACTGTGTTCGTTCATTGATACATTCATTCACCTTCCAAATAAATTAATTAATTAATAAAAAAAACACACACACAGAAAAAAAGAAAATTTGCCTTTTCTACCTATCGGTTTGCTAACCATATATAGGCAAATCCAGCCTACAATGAGGTGGAAAGAGAGCGCCAGTTAAGTGAGAACACTCAAGTTGTTGCTGCGCTTTAATAAACATAGCACACAATGTGTTATACAAACACCACTCACAAACCTGAGTCACAGGTTTCAGATGGGAGCTGGGTACATGTATAAATAGCCTATGTATCTTAAACAGTAGAAAAGAAAGGAAGTCGGGGGGAGGTCAAAATCATTGTGCCCAATTTAAACATCATAAAAATCTCAACCTTGTCATCATTTACAATCCTCAGAACAACTCCCACCCAAAAGAGAGAGAATGCCAAATGGAAAATTCTGAAGAGCTGATGTCTTCACATTGAACTAAACAGTACAAATGATACAGCGTCATGAGATGAAGTTATAATTATGTTGTCTCCCTTCCTGACTGCCAGATGCCCACAGTACTGAGCAGCCACTCCACGAGATTGTCTGTGCTCAGAACTATGGGGATCTTTATGAGAAGGTAGTTTCAACTTGTGCTGACCAATTAATTTGCATTAAATGGCTCTGTGATGGTTTTGGATAGCATTAGAAGAATACAGCTTGTGGTGGAGAAAAACGAACACCTTCAATATGTTGCAAACTTTAAAAAACCTGTTTTTCCCATGTATTGTCCCCTTCTCAGCTAAAAATAGCCCTGCTGACACAAAGCTGGTTACGGCTAAAGGCAAATCCCACGTACCCTCCAGTCCCTCCCCGATGAGGTGAAAGGCAAGGTCCCACAGCTTGGAAAGAAAAGGAAACAAGAGTCTTGGGCACCCACAACTCCTTGATGCCTTCAATTGTCAGGCAGACTTGGCCTTGCCTCTAGGTCATTCCTTTCCTTAGCAGGTAGCTCTAGCCTTCCATCTTCCACTCCCACAGTCCAGGAAGTCAGTGTGAAGTCACAAGGTGCTGTTCGATGAGCTGGATTCAGAAAACGGCAGTTCTCTTTCAGGTGAGGTTTAGTGTTTCATCACCTACTTCCCCATACTCCCGATGCTCAGAAGGGCTCTATAGCCTATGCGTGAGATCTGAATGCCAAAGACTATAATACACAGGGCAACAACAGACACACAGGGTCGACTCAGCCCCCGCCCCCGCCCCGCCTTCCTGCAGCTGAATGACTCCAACTTGCGTTCAGTCACTGCCTGCCAGCCAGCTGTCTCCCACAAGTCTCACTCCAGTGTCTCCTCCAGTCACCAGCAGAAACGGACTTCTCAGCCTCAGGCGGCTCCCTCTCAATCTCTGACAATGTGCATGGTCTTTGTGTTAGGAACTCACTAGTGTGTAGATCATGCTAAATGCAAAAACAAAAGGAAAAGAAGATGTTAGTGAGAGCTTTCAAAGAACTCAGGCTGGCCCTTGGTGTCTCCCTCATCCCTGACACTAGAGCATTTCGTCCACCCCTCTGCTATGCCCCTGCTACTTCCTACAACACTTGTTGGGAAAGCATATTTTGTGCCTTGGATAAAAGATGTGATTGCTCTAAGTGCCTATTATTGTTCTCATCAGGATGATTATTAAGGTTCTTATTCCTTTTCATGTAACTGCAGGGCAGGCCTGGTGGGTGGGGGAGCAGCAGATTCTTTATGCCACCAGCTGCCATGTGCTCACATGATGGCTGCATCCAGGGGCTCCCAGATGATACTGGATAATACATTAGCACTGGAGAAAAAGATCATCATCACTATTGTGAAGGCCAATGTGTGAACACAAGTCCTCTGGGAATGTGAACTAAATGAATTCTTAGCAGGGAAAGTCCCTGGACCTCTTGTTTTTAAAACTGCTCCAGAAACTAAACTTGCATAACAGTGTGCGACAGAGGTATTGCCCCAACACTAGCAAGGAAGCAGGGACATGCTTCCCTATGCTGTTGGAAAGGGCTTCAGGTTAACTCTGCAAGGCTGAGAAATGATCCACACCAAAATATACTATTTTGTCTATTTGGCAGAAAGACAAACAACCACCTTTTCACACCATAGAGCAGTGATTTTCAACCAGTGTGCCACAGCAAAATTTTAAAGATTAATTAAATTATTTTCAAAAGAAGTTCAAAGCACAGTACATATATACTCTTTTTTACTCTTTTTTTTATCACCATAATTTAACTGTTGTAGAAGTTTAACCGTAGGTTCAAGTATGCTGTGAGATTTAAAAAAAAGAAAAGGTTGCAAAACACTGCAATAGATGGGGAAAAAAGGGTCCTCAAAGACGTTAGACCAAAAGAAAGAGAAAAAGTTTCACTTCTAACCCTACACAGCTGTGAGGGCCCAGCAAGCTAATCTCAGTAGCTGAAGTTCCTTCTTCAGGAACCTGATATACTTCATGTTCACCACCAAGCAGCCATGGAGCTAGAGGGACTTACCCTGCGTGGGGAAGCTGACAGTCAGATGAGAGGTGGAGTACTCAAGGTCACACAGCTCATGACTGCAAGGTGAAGAGCCACATCCTAAACCAAACCCAGTACTTTCTTTAGTACATACCAAGCCTCATTGGACACCTCCATTTACTCACTTTCTTTCATTTAATGATTAGTGAGCACCTGATCACTGCAGCAGTGGAGCATGCAAGGCACCACTCTTATTCCTAGAGGAAACCTACAGCCAAGCTGTAAGAACAGACGAGGGGGACTCAGGGAGCACCTTCTCTGGGCTACGCCCTGGCTGGGGCAGATGCAGAGAGAAGGAAATTGATGAGGCCTCTGCTATCAAGAGACCAGTAAACCATAAGTAACTTCATTACACATTGAGAGAAATAAAGCTGGGGAGAGGCACGTATGAACCAGTTATCAGGCAGGAGGCTGGTGCTACTATAAGTAGATAATATTGGCCTGCTTTACACTCCTGATTTGAAAAGAGCTTTCTGCTAAGCAGTTCACATTGAACTTGCTAGCTAGTACCAGTAGCAGTATTAGCTAGTCCCCACAAAAATCACCTGTCCACAGGGCTAACTGAGTAGGAATGGCAGAGGGTGCCATATGATCGGCACAGCATGGTGGGAAAAGTACAGGCTCCAGAGACAGGTGAGTTGCTAATTGTTAGCTAGGACCTTGGACACATTTCTTAATTACCCCAAGGTCCTCAGGAACCTCTAGTAACCTCAAACCATAAAATGCCAACCCCTTTCTGAGGGCTGTCATGTGAATCTCCAGCCCTGCGTTCAGCTCAGGCACCAATCCGCATGCAACGGGGCCCATGCAGCCTGTGCTGACCGTCCTAGGCTCTCCACAGGTTCCAGAACTGAGGTGCTGGGAGTGCCTGGGAGAGGAGAAATGGGGTCTTTGAGGAGTCCCAAAGAGCAGAAAGAGGTCAGGTTTGACAAAGAATTTGGGTGCCCTCTGGCCACCCATTGAGAAATAGCAAGGCACCACTCTTGACCTCAATTGGGTCCCATTGAGGCTGGAGGAATAGCCGTTTCCAGTTTTGTTTTGGTAATAAAGTAATTGACAAATATAACAGGAAGGCTGTGCCCAACTGCAATAATAAACTAGAGAACAGATAGTCAAATGGAATGTCTGGCACAGACTCTGATACAGAATGATCACACCCACCTAACAGGCAGGAGCTGCAAACCACCCCTCGCCCAGCCAAGTACACACAGCGGCTTTGCTTGCTTGTGAATTCATATGCCTTCCTCCCCACACACTAGAACTCCAGCAATTATTATTACAAAATTGAAATGAGGGAGCTGTCCTGCTTCAGTCTCCATCCAAACCAAGGTGGATCCCAGGCCTGTGGGGGCAGGAGCTAGCCTTGTTCTGATGCATTTGAGGACAGACAATCCTGTCTCCAGGTCTTTGTGTTAGGAGCTCACTAGTGAATAGGCCACTGAGCCTAGTAATCGGCAGAAGGTACAGTCTGCAGCCCCACAAAGAAAGTGATTTAATACATTCCAGAGAGGAATTTAACCTTCAAGGAGTCCCTGGTCCCTAAATCTACAAGGGCTTCCCAGGACAGGAACCTGTCTGATGAGCCACAGGAGTCAGAAAGGCTTGGATGAGGACACCTTGGAAATCTCCAGAAGCTTCAGAGACCCTCAGACACCTCAGAAATCTCCAGAACCTTCAGAGCCCCTCAGACTCCCTGCAAGTTGGGGCAGGAACTGTCCAAGGACAACTCCATCAAGGATGTCACCTTAAGCCTGGACCAACCCTTGACTCCAAGAAGAATGTGGTAGAGTAACTCTGAATCTTCTCTACAGCTGAGTTATTTCAGGGGAAGTTATACATCCCGGTCCTCTGAGTTTGCAGACACTGGGGACATAGACACAAGGAAGGCAGAAGTAAGCAGAACTCTCCAGACTGGCTAAGTTGTGCCTCAGAATTGTCTGAAAAGCTCATTTAAAATGCAGAGGCCTATCCCCAGAGAAGTCTGAATCGGTAGATCTAAGCCCATGAATCTGCATTGTTAAGAAGCACACCCTCTTCATTCCTTGCTTCTCACTTTGACAAAGACTTTTCTAGAGGTTTCCTAAGACAGCCAGCAGCTCAAGAGTTCAGTTTCGGGGATCAGATTTGAGATGGATGTATAGTTGTAATACAATTAGCTGTGACCTCAAGAAATTTATCTAACTCCTGAGATTCAGTTTCCTCACTTTTCCTATGTGGGTTGAAATAGTATTTATCTCATAAAGCTCTGCACTCAAAGCCAGGCTTGTTTTTAAATGCCAGACAGATGCAACCACATCCCAGCCTGCCACAGCCCAATTCAAGCCAAGAGGTGGCCATGGAGTCTAGATCCCAGCCTCTCCTCCTCTTCACCTGGCTGCTGGACCATGTCTCCTTTTTGGAAACAGTACTGGGAGATCTGGAGATGGCATGGTCCTGCCATAGGTAATGGTAAGATCTCAAGGTAACAGCTGAGAGTCCCAGGGATGAGCCAACAAGGAACAGGAGGCAGGAGGAAGTGTTTTCAGAAAAGGCCGTCTCTGGGTTGTCAAACCACAAGACAGTCGGTTTACAGCTATCTGCTTAGCTAGGATGTTCTGCAGCAGAGGGGCGAGTCCTGAAACAGAATTGCACAGTCAGCAGGTTTAGCTTAATTAGAATGCTGTTATGTAACACTGGGAGAATTGTGATTGAAACATTTAGTGACCCAACGTGCCACTTTGTGAAGCGTGACTGCCACTATGGGGCCGAGGCAGGGAAGTAGGAGAGTCTCTCTTCTGGTACCTAAGAAGCCTTACAGATAGGCTGGGAGCTAGGGAGCAGTGAAGCAGAGCATAAGGGACTGCAGGTCCCCTGGGGACTGAGGTGCAGAGAGGTGGGAGGCGGGAAGCCCTACTGGGCAGAGGAGCCACCCACTGCACTTCACTAGCTATCTCCTAGAGGATGTTGGTAGAGCGTGTTTCACCATGTGGCTCCAAGGATGTGCCCATCAGCAGGCAAGGCCTCCTGCAGGATCCTTGGCTCCCTACTCCTTGATTAAAATACCCTTGCTCCGAGCCAGAGCGGCTCACCTGAATGAGACTCCCATCCTTGCAGGGCACCTCCCAAAAGCCAGCTTGAAATTCCCTTCCATTTGCTACAGGAGTCAACCCCATTAGGAGGGCAGAGACTCACCAGTAAAGGTAGTAGAAGAAGGAGAGGAGATAGAAGGCCAGCTTACACCAGGCCTCCTTCTGACAGTAACTCAAGGTGTCTGCATTCATGACCACTGGTGGGTCGTAGGCTAGTTCTGAACTATCCGCCGGGCAGTGGAAATACCTGCAGGGAAAGAGGACATGGCAGCGTTGGCTCTGAGGTTCTGGGACTCCTTACGTCACCAGGGCCAAGCCCTCCTGATATAGGACTTCCATCAGGTGATGCCCACCACGCAGCTGTCTGCCATCTGCCCAAATCACATCCAAGCACCAGTAGAGAGAGGCTCGGCCGCTGTGTTGTAGCAGATAGTAAGTCCCAGTACTCAGCTCCACTGGCATCATGGTGATTCCACCCAGAAACAAAGCTGCCCTCACAGACCAGTGTTGCCCAGGTTGTACGAGGAAGAGCCTCCTTTCAGAAATGTGGTCCGTTGCCACTGCCTGGATGCCACTGCACGTATATTCTTCCTGAGAAATGACTTTGGGTTAAGTACTATCTCCTACCCAGAACCTCGTTTAGAATCCTGAACAATCTGTAGGGACATCGTATTCCCACTTGCACGTAGAGTAGTTTGCACATCCATTTCTTCGTAATGGAAGGGCCCCAAACAGCACAAAGAACACTGGTCACCACCTTCTCAGAGGGAAGCTGAGTAAGCGAAAGACTGGGGGTGGGAGGGAGGCAGGGGAACGCTCCATCTACCTCAAAATTCCACATCCATGCCAGCTCCAGGAGAAGAGAAACTCTCAGGCTTGGGGGAGCCAGGGACAAAGCCTTAACCTCTGAGGCCCTTGGCAGCATCTTGGGCCCTGGCAGGACACGGTGCCCAGGGCCTGGTCACACTCTCCTGTGGAGCCCAAGAACAAAATGCAGCTGAAACTGCCTAGTAGGCTGCTTTTTAGTCACTCTGGTAACGCTACCAAGAGGCCAAGAGTGCAAATCAATGACTCTGTTGGGCTCTGGGACAGGCACTGGTTCTGAATTCAGAGTGAGGACACAGGGAGTGGGCTCTGCCCAGGAGATTAATCACGCTGGCTTTGAAGAACATCCCTGCAATGTAGCAACTCACAGCTCTGGTAGCTCAGCTCCCTCTTCCTTCCACTTCAGAGAATCACACTGACGCTATCTGTCAACGACACTATGCTGAAAGGAGATCGCAAGCCAGCTCCAATGACGCCTGCCAGTTTACAGAGCTCCAAGCCTCTCTCCTCTCCTTTCCCTGGGAGCACATTTCAAAAGCTCTTTGCTTTCACTGTGGTTTGGGTTCCCAGGTGACCTCATTAAGTGAAGGCAGAGAGGCAGGATGGCTTGGTGAAAAGAACAAAGGCTCTGCTGCCCACCAGTCACAGACTGACCTTCCTTGCTACAGCCATTAGCCTTGTCTTCGCCTCAACTTTCCCCACTGTAAAATGGGATGAAACTGGCTACCACAGAGGGCTGTTGTGGCAATTATGTGAGGTGATATATGCAAACAACCACAAAGAACTGGCATGGAATAAACAGTGGACAGTTCTACTTGTATTTAAGCCAATTAAAAGCCAGAGCAGAAGGGGGACTTTCTCTGTATGAGAAAAATCACTGGGCTGGACCTGCCAGATAGGAGGGAGAAAGAGGAAAAGGAAGAAAAGAGGGTGTGCAAGGGCTCTGATTGTTAAATGGCTCCTTTCTTTTGTTTCCATTCTGAGCCCTTACTAACTAGCCAAGAATTTAGCTTGATCCTGTTAGAGATTCAAAGAGAAAGACAAGGTCCCTACAGGCAAAGAGTACAGCTACTCTCCCTTCCTCTGTAAATACGAACAGGCCATGTATACAGACACTAGCCAGCTTTCAGTACAAAAAGGTTCGGTAAATTAACCACATTTTTGATACCCAGGCTTGAGGACGCACCACTTGAAGCATCTCAGGATGAGGTCTGTTCCTGGGGAGGGAAGCCAGCCCCTTAGGGTGGTGTGTAAGGTGGCCAGGACATGGATGGGGGTTCACACAGAAGTAGGGTGGAACAGCTGGACGCCCGCAGCTCAGTGGTTAGGGCGCCAGCCACATGCACCAGGTCTGGTGGGTTCGAACTGGCCCAGGACTGCTAAACAAATAAACAGAAAGAAATAGCCAAGCATTGTGGCAGGTGCCTGTAGTCAGAGCGACTAGGGAGGCTGAGGCAAGAGAATTGCTTGAGCCCATGAGTTTGAGGTTGTGACACTCTGAGTAGGGACTCAATAATCTTCCACAACATAATTCTACTTGACTTCTCTCTAAATCCAGACTTTAGCAGATTGCCTTTATTTAAAGTGGAACTTCCCATGAAACTGAAACATTTTCCTTCCTACCTAAATCTGTTATTTCTTCTATCCTCCTGCTCCTGATCAATGGCACCCTCTGCTCCTAATCATGGGCCAAGTTCATGTCCAAGGGTTGTCTTATTCTCTCGCCATTTCAACTTCCACTACCTGGGGTCACGTCTGCCTCATCTCTCTACCTGGAGTTTCACCATAACATCCTAACTGGATTTTATCCTCAGCATCTCACCCTCTAACCCAGCAGTTCTCAACCTGTGGCTCGTGACGCACAGGAACTATATTAAAGGGCTGTGGCCTCCAACTCCTCTTTTACCCTGCTGCCCAGGTCACATTCCTAACAATCAGAGCAGATGAGGCTGTTTTCCTCCTCCAAGGCCCTCCATACCAGATTCTTGGCTGTCTGTTGGTCCCCTATCTTCTTACCACCCTCCAAGAGCCCTATGTCCAACCTCCCTGGACCATCGTTGTTGCCAAACACCCCAAGAGCTCTCTATCCACTGGGCTTTTGCATATGCCAGTCTCTCCCCATGGGAGGTGCCTTTCCAGATTTTACAATATCTCTTTTCAGACTCATTTAAGTATGGCTTTCTCTATGCTCCTACATATATTCCTCATATGTTTGTTCAGAATATATTTCCTTCTTCCAAAAGGATATTCATTCCTTGAGGGTTAGGATTATATTTTACATTCATGTTGAAACCACTCACAATACCTGGCATGAAGTAAGTGCTCGTATGTTTGCTAACTGAAGGCATGAACGCTGAATGCTCTAGGTCTGACAAAATGCAGTCTTTATTTTATGGTAAAATGACAATGCTAAAACATTTTGGAGGATCAAATCTCTGGGAGCAAGTGGTCAAGGGCTTGCAACTTGCATAATAACATTCTCTACTACTTTGGTATTTTCCCACCCCTGCCTCCTATATCCATATGGTGACTCTATTTTACAAAAAGCCCGAATCACATGATCTGACGAATGGCCTGAGCAGGGAATAGAATATTTGAAATCATAACTGTCCCAGAAAATCCAGCCCATCTGGTAAGTGCTTTTTTTAATTGATATAATTTACAAACCATAAAATTTACCCTTTAAAGTGTACAATTCAGTGTTTTTTAGTGTATTCATAGAGTTGTGAACTGTCACCACTATCTAATTTCAGAACACTTTCATCACCCCAAAAAGAAAACCCTATACCCATTAGCAGTTACTCCCATGCCTGCTTCCTCCCAGACCCTGGAAACCACTAATTTACTTATGTCACCGTAGATTTGCCTTTCATGGACATTTTATATAAATGGAATAATATAATATGTGACCTTTTGTGTCTGACTTCTTTCGCTTATATTTTCTTAAAGGTTCATCCATGTTGTGGCATGTACAGGTACATCATTTCTTTTTCTTGCCAAATAATATTTCATTGTATGGCTATAACACATTTTGTTTATCTGTTCATCATTTGATGGACATTTGGGTTTTTTTCTACTTTTTGGCTATTGTGAATGCTGCTTGCTACAGCTGACCCACGGGGGTTGGCCCTGTGGTTAATAGTGCCAGCTGGAAAGGTCCTCCCTTACTGGACTTGCTGCCTAAGAGCAGCTTGGGAAGAGGGCCTAGGGAGAGTGTACCCAAAAGGAAAGAATGAAAAGAAGGCACCAGGTGGCCATGTATTTGGGAACATTGTCACTGAAGAGCAGGCTGCTCAAGCAGAAAAGAGGACAGACAGGCCACTCCTGCAGACTTACCTCCAGAAGTGATAGAAGAGGAGAGGGACATTCAGCCCCAGGGTGAGCCACTCCTGAGCACAAAGGAACATGATGCAGAAGAGGCTGTGAATGGAGTATTCTGGCAGCACCAGCTGAAAAGTGAGCAGAGACAAAGCCCTGGGTTAGCGGGAAGGAAGGCCACTTCTGCCTGGACACTACCTCTCATGTGCCCGTGGCACAAAGTCACTTCTGCAGCAGCAGAATCACCTCCCCAAGGTGGAGACCCAATTCTGCAAGTTCTTCTCTTTATGCTACCAGAGCCATGCTTTATACCCAATCCCAAAAGGACACAGCCCCGTGGCTCCCTACTTACTAGCAAACTGCATGGGGGTCACTGTGTTTGGCCCCTGAGAAGACTGGAAGAACTGGTCCAGCCAATGTGACATCTGGCCCCAAACAGGACCAGGAGAAAGACTTACAGGGTTTAAAATGACTCCACAACTGCCCTGTTCTTGTTTTTCTAGCCCCTGTGTATCTTCCTATAGTAGCTCACAAACCTAAAGTGAGTACGTATGTTTATTACAAATATAGGAGAGTTGGGAAAAAATTGGGAAACTGCAGTGTGCTTGATGAGGGGTGGATCGAGAGGAACCCAAGAGAAACAAGCAGTGATGATAAAGAGGGACAGTGTTACCTCTAGGGAAAGAGCTTAAAATGATTAAGATCCTTCTCCAGCAGTGCTCGCTTTTTTTTTTTTTTCTGAGACAGAGTCTCACTTTATCACCATCAATATAGTGCTGTAGCGTCATAGCTCACAGCAACCTCAAACTCTTGGGCTCAAATGACCCTCTTGCCTCATCCTCCCGAGTAGCTGGGACTACAAGTACCTACCATAATGCCCAGCTAGTTTTAGAGACAGGGTCTTGCTCTTGCTCATCCTGGTCTTGAACTCCAGAACTCAAGCCACCGACCTGCCTTGGCTTCCCAGAGTTCTAGGATTACAGGCATATGCCACTGAGCCCAGCCCCTACATACATTTTAACAGAAATCAAAGTTACATGCTAAAGGTTGATTGTAAGAAAGTCCAGGAGTAAGGAAGGCTGCTTTTAGAGATGCAAATGCACCATCCTACCCATTTTATAGGAAGATAGAGAGATAGATAGTATTTATAAATACATTTATTTATATATGAATGTACTCTGTGTATTGTTTTGGCCATCATGAATGCTTTGGTCTTTCCATCAAATCTTTTGAATCATCTTTCCAGGTTCTTCTCAAATGCTACTTTCTTTTGGAAGCTCTACCCCCTCTTGCCTGTACCTCTGAATCCCCAGCTTTCTGACCCTCTCCCAGGGGGACTATCCATAATCTACTCCTTTTGGGGTTATTATTCTTCTCCCATCTCCCGACACATACAGACAGAATCCTCTATCCAGAATTCTGTAAGCCATCTTGGCCAAGATCTATTCTCATCTCCATTTGCCAAGGGCCTTTGCACAGTGCCTGGCACTCAGACTCAACAAACACTTGGTAAGATGAATTGAACTGACCTATTACATATCTTTGCCATGTGGCTGACTGGCTTTAGGAATGCAGCCTGTGGTCACAAACCAAGATTATCCTGGATGGGGAACAAACTCCATGAAAGTGTCCCCTTTGGTTACGGAAAATGACTTTGATCTCTCGATTTAGTCAGATGAGCTAACTATCCCAGATGGCAGATACAGAGGGAGAAATATATCTGCGCACATTAAAAATAAAGACATGCACAGGCTCACGTGTAGTAAATGTGTTTGATAACCAAGGGGCACCTTCTTTATTTTCAAGGTCCAATGCTAAATAAATGGGATTAGCCCATACCTTAGACTTCTCAGGCAGCCACCCTGGAATCAGAATAAAAGAGCCGTCAATCCAGAGGAAGTGGCCCTCCATGGGTGAACAGCCAGCCTCTGTGAATCTCAATCACACAGTGGCAGGGGTATGCCCCCATTATTTCTCCTTACAGGTCCTCAGTGCTGTGCTTGCCAACCCCTCTGCACAACCACCCTGCCTCTTTCCATTCGAAGAGAAAGCCCACATTCCCAGATCTGGGCATGACAGTCCCCGGAAGGCAGTGGCTGTGAAGTCTGCTGTGCATATCTCCACAGTTTTTAGTCATCCGTTTCAGCTACTTAAGCTGAGGTAATTAATATATTTAGAGATAGCCACTCTGGGCTTGAATCATCCATTATAGCTCCATCTCCATCTCCAACTTCAATGACAAATCTCTGACTGGTTACAGTTTGGACTTCAGGTCCCACTATTAATCACCACTTCTCTCTTCAGGGCATGATTTATAAGGGAGGCTGCACCCTTCCAAACAGGGAGGATTCATCACTGTCCCCATGCTGAGGAGAACAGCTTAATGGAGGCCAGCTGGTCCTGGAGGTCTCCAGCCTTATGGGGAGTAGGGAAAATGCTGAAGAATGTATCCTGCTATCTGGGTAGCTTCTCTGAATTGCCCTATCTGGAACAATGAACAGGATCCTCACATGAGGGAGAGGCTCCTCCAATCAATCCAAGGAGTTTTAAGAGTGATGGTGCCCTTTGCATATTCACATGGGTCCTCGCCTGCTTCCCCGGGTGCTCTCTGCAATGATGATGTGGAAGATGTAGGCCATCTCTTCCTTATAAACCAAATGGAAATCATCCAGGCCATTTGCACAAGGCCAACACCAGGCCCAGCACTGCTGCCCTCTAGTCAAGTCACATTTCCTAGATCCCCAGGTTTGAGGGGCCAACGGGCACATGGCCATCGCTGCTGCCCTCCATGTGGTCACATTTCCTAGCTCCCTAGGGTTGAGTGGGCCAATGGGCTATGAGCAGCAGTAATGTGAAAAAGAGGGCTGGACCATTGAATGGCCAATGCAAAATGCTGCAGAGTCTCTTTCTTCCCCCCTCTTGACATTGCCAAAAGCATTTAGGGTGATGGATATTCCATGATCCTGAAACCCTGAGTAAGGAGAGAGGCCCCCAAAGCAACCTGTGATGAACTTAAGAGAGTGATCACGAAAGACATTTGTGTGGTAAGCTGCTGAGAATTGAATGTTGTTTCTTACTATAGCATGATTTAACCTATCTTGTCTGACACAGGCAGCAAGCTACATAATGAGTAATCACTGGGAAAAGCAAAGCTGCATTCTTTCCTCATTATTCTCCCCCAACCATCCGCCCAGCCCTGTCCTTAGCAAGCCATTAGGCTGGCATGACAGGGCTCCCTGTCAGACCAGGTGTTCCCTCCCAACTCTGAGAGTATCTAACTATTATATAAAGACTATCCCTGAAATCTACCAGGCAAAATACAGAAATGCGAACCAGAGACTCACGACCATAAGTTATCCCTTGGCTTTGGAAAATTTTATTGTAAGAGAAGCTGTTGCATGGTGCCAACCTCATTCTTTCATTCAACAAACAGAGAAGCTGTTCCACATAGGTCATAGCCTATTGAATTCCCATGTCTTATTATGCTCTGCTTTGTACAATTATAAATGCGAAATCTCAATATAGGTATTGTGAGATTGCTGAAAAGATCGCAATTCATTCCAACGGGGCGGTGTGGGGGGAAGTGGAGGAAAGGTTTTGTGATCAAGGCAGTCAGGGAAGTTGGAAAGAATGAGTAATATCCGATCGTGTGTGGGAACCGGAGGTCAGCTTTCTGGAAATGGAATGGGGAGAGCAAAAGCACAGAGAATGGAAGACCTTGGCATGGAGTGGCCCCTTCACAAAGTCACCTCAAAGGGCAGCCTACTTAATGGCATTAAGGCCAGGGCTGATACCAGATAAAGATGGAGTAAAATGCCACTTTTAATCCACCTGTCCTGACTTCCTGCCCAGACTCAGGTAGTCAGTTTCCATTTGCTGGCAAACATTTGCAAGTGGTTAGTCTACAAACAACTTTGTGCTGAAACTCACGGTTCTCCCAGAGCCTGCAAACTTTATCTCCCACATTTCAAATTTCTGCTAAGTGCAGCCATCTCTGACTCCTCTATCTGATGTCTCCACACACGTCTGTTTCCATATCTTGCCAGTGCTCCTTCACAGCCACTTGCATTTCTTCCTCCCTTTTTAATTCCCCTGGCCCCTCAAGTCCGGGCCACCAGACCTCCTCTAAAGCCGGTGCAAGGACCCTTCATCAGGTTTCTGTCCCTGGACACTTGCTCCCTCCATCCAAAAGAAAATTACACGCCCTGCTCTGCTCAGCTTTAAGCTTTCATCTATGACTGTTTTTCTAGGAATTTTAATTGATTTTATTTGTGTTCAAAATATTTTATTTCTACTTGAGCGTCCTCTACTCATTCATGTGTCCATTCATCTGCTGCTTTTTCTCACAAAGGATTTAATGCAGCTGATTGGTATGCTTTATATGTTATGGGAAAATGATGTAACTTCGTGCCAACTTGTTTTCCCTACCGTGGAGGAGATAGGGAGAGATACTCTTCTCACCCCAAAGGAAGAGGAAATAGAGAGCGGTTGCTCAGGGTTGACTTGAGGGAATAATGCTCCCTGCCAGAGAAGGGGATTTCCTAGGGGAAGTGGACGGGTGGCAAATGCCCTAGCAGAGGTCCATCTGCTCCGGCCTCTCAACGTGCACCTCAGGGGGGCAGGATTTCTGAGGGGCCAGTATAAGCATGCCTGGGACCAAACACACTAAAAGCCTCAGTAGTCACAGCCCAGGGGAAGATCCTGGGGCTAACTTGAGGTTAGGGAGAGCGGAAGCTGTGAGACTCACTCACCTCTGAGTGGACCCCGTTGACCCAGACAAATAAGCTTTTCTGTTCTAATCATATTGGGCTACAAATATCAACCCAATGTCTCAAAGCATTTATATAAAATCCTACCAGTTACATAATAATGAACTGTGTGCTACTGAGAAAAGCAGCTAACCATGCTGAGTCTTATTTTCCTCATTTGCAAATGCAAATGCACCAGGCAAGGGGCACAGGATGCATTATGACTAACAGCACTCTCCAAAGTGGACAAACTTCAAAGGAAGATAGCACAGTTGTGATGAAGGTGCTAATAATCAATATTAACATATTAACTGCTAAGCAACATTCTCAGGTAGATAACTTGCCACTCTTACCATGAAAGTCAGCAAAATGACCCAAAACAAAATTTAGTTTCCTGATCTCAGTCCAGTCTCCTGACTCCCTCAGACTGAAACAAGCTTCCAGCTTCCCCAAGAAGGAAGAGAAACCAAAGCTGTTTAACAGCCTGCTTCTTGAACCATAAAAATCCCAGTCCGTGGCTGTTTTCAACAACAATAATCTCACTCCCTAAGTGTCTGCCCTAAGGTTTATCTACCCTGGGAGCCAAGGAGTGTGAAGGGAAAAAAAAAAGGAGAATGTCTCTTTTATTTGATTCCCAAGCCGTACTAAACTAGCCCTAAACTGGAGGAACCCTTCTGGGATGTGCAGTGTGAAGGTAATTTTCTTGTTCAAGTGCATAGCCCAGAGATCGTTCTCCTCTTGTTCCTAAATAAACAATGGTGCACATGAGCACACGGCCACACTCTGCTCAATTTACATCTGGATGAGGGTCAGCAGGAGGAGGAGGAAAGAATGGCATGCTTGGGAAACTAGGCTTTTGCTAAACCTGGAGACTGAGACAGGCATCTCTAAGCACCATCAGGAAACATCATTCTGAGTCCCTTTGCCTTTAATCACTCTAGCTGAAGGTCACCTTGGGAAAGCCTGCACCAGTTTGGAAATCCATCCCCAGATGGCAAGATAAAGTAGGAACCCTCCACTGGGGTTGGGTTGACTTAAGTATTGGCTATTTCATAATGCTGGTGTGTTAAATATTTTGACCTGCTGTAATTTGCACCAAGGCTTATCAAATATCTTTGTGGTGAGCTGAAGACACTGGTATATAAGTAACTCAGCACAGAACCACCTATTCTAAAACTGTAATTTTAAAAGTGACCATAAAATTAATATTTCACCCACCAATTTTATGCATACCGGAAACAGCAGATATGACTCAGAGCCTTTCACTGCCAGCAGCTGTCCTGAATGGCTGGACCTAGTACTACTTTGACCTTGGCCATCCATTGCCAGAGTCAGACTCTCACAGCTGACCCTAGAGGACAGTACCAGACTTCAAGGGAAATAAGCAGCAGATTATTTTCCCGCTGTTCCTGTGTCAAAAACAGCAGGGAAAATAAGGTGGAAAAGGCAAAAGAAGAAGATGCCTGTCTGACTGACCCAGGACCTGAAGACAGAAGAATTTTTCTTCTGGCCTCAGGATGCCTGGTGGTCAGCGAGGGCACAGAGACAGGGAAGTGGTGGGGTGCTGCTTCCAATGCAGGAGGGGCATTCTCTCCTGACCTCCCCCTGTGGTTTCTCCCCACCCTTCTCTTCACTCACCCTCTCTGAGTGAAGTTAATCCATAGAGGCAGATTCATTTCTACCTCTGCTGGAGACAAGGCAGCACAAAGCAGAAAAGACTCAGGGAGGGAGGCTAGGGAGCAAAACAACAACCCCCACTGCTCCTGGCTACCTAGTGTGCAAATGGCCCAGTTTACAGTCAGACCCAGAGGCCACTGTAGTTACTTTCCTGTGCACTGATTTATCTGCCCACCCAGCCACACATGCTGTGGACACTGCCCAAATACCTGCCTGACCATCCTGTCCCCCCTGCTCCTGGGGGACCAGCTTCCAGCTTGCTGACACTGACTGACTCAGGCACCGTTGGTCCCATTGCTATTTCCCTCACCACCAGCCATGCCATGTACTTGGACACTTCCCAACCACCCTGCATAAATCACAGCCTTGCCAGGCTGTCCACTGAGGAAATTCTCTTGCTTTAATCCATACAGAAAAGTGTGCATGCACTGTGCCATGAGAGGAGGGCTCCTTCCATCAGGATTCAACAGCTCTCAGTTTTGCTTCTGGAAGAGAAGGAAACCAGGGGAGGAGGTAACAGAACCGGCCTAGCTCACTTCTTCCTGGCCCTGTAATTCCCACCCAGGGTGTTAAGCTTTGCTGTCATTTAGCAGTGGTTCTCAAACTTTGTGGTACTTCAGAATCACCTCCACCTTTTGCTAAAACACAGATTTCTGGTCCCACTCAGAGTTTTAGATACAGTAGGTGTGGGAGAGGCCTAAGATTCTACCTTTGTAAAAAGTTCCCAGGTGAGCCTCTGAGGATGTTGCCTCTCAAAGCTTGGTTCCTGCACCAGCATCACCAGTCTTACCTGGGAGCTTGTTAGAAATAACGAATTTTGCTGGTCTCGAACCCTCCGAGCTCAGGAAATCCACCCGCCTCAGCTTCCCACGGTGCTGGGACTACAGGCGTGAGCCACCACGCCCGCCAGAAATAACAAATTTTGGTCACATTCCAGGACTTCTGAATCAAAGCCTGTATTTTATTAAGATGCCTGGGTGATGCACGAAGGTTTGAGAAGTGGCTGCTCAGCACTGATTCCCAAAATAGGGTCCACTAGCCACCTGCATCGAATTCACCCAGGACAAGCTCCTTTCAGCCTTCTCTGGCCTTGATGACACTTTCTAGAACTGGAAGGAGACCAGTTCCTTTTAGGACCAAACCTTTGGATTCCAGCCTCATTCTGCCCACCCCTCATGGCTGGCCTTTTATAATTGTTTTCATTCAGCGTTAAGACACACTTGAATTTCAAAAGCCTCTCTGTCAGTTTCCTCACACATTTGTTAAATTACTGAACTACCTAAGAGCCCACTCAGGGAGAAGATGAAAATAAAAGCACTCTTTCAAATAATGCTGTATTTTTAAAGGGACAAAATTCTCCCACAACTTGCTGGCAATTCAGAACATCTTAACACTTGTAGCTACCCACTCCTTTTCTTTTAGCCAGGAAAGATGGGAGTAGGAATTGTGTTCAGAATATAGAGAGTGATTAGGCAAAGATTCATACTGTTTGAGAGAAGAGGCACTCACTGAAGGGAATGTTCCAGAATGAAGAGGGTAGAAGCGTTAAGGTTAAGCACCTTGTTCCAGTGTTGAAAAGCCCCAGGTATGCCCTTACTCAGCAAATATTTATTAGAAGGACTTCGTAGGTAGTGAATACAAAGCAGCCTTGCTGGGGAGACTCAGTGAAAATGACTGTGTATGCCACAGGATCTATAAACAACAAAACACGGGGCCTGAAGTACAAACAAAGACAGCACGGAGCAACTCGGTGCAGGAGGAAAGGCGAGAGAAACGGTTCACTCAGAGTTAGGGCAGGCAGGAGGCCTCCTACATTATGGAAGGCAAAGGCGCTCCCAGGAGACACCAGCACCATCCTCTCACTGAGGTGTCTGAGATAGTCACGTTTCTCTGTGTCCTACGAAGAACATCTCCATTCCATCTTGTGGGCCATCCCTTAAAAATCTTCTACAGAAACGACAGGGAAACCAGAAATTCTTGGTGCCAGCTTCTTTTTAAACCTGAGAATTCCAGGGAATAGTCATGATGATTTCACCTGACTAGGAAGAGCAAGCGATGGGAAGGGGGCCGAGAGCAGAAACAAGGCCTCTTCTGCCTTCAGTTACGAGCACCAGGCAGGTGACAATGATTCTTGACATTGGACTCACCTCCCCATAGCTCACCAGGAAACTCAAGCACAGGTGCGAGCCCTGCTTTCCTCTCAGGCCTGCCCCAACCTCAGTGCCATCCCAGACCAGGGAAAGGGGAGGAAGCCCAACTCTGTTAGGGGAAGAGAGCTCTATGCCCTAAGGCCACACCCTCGGCTTCCACTGCCCTGCTGGAGTGGGGTTTTTCACAGGAAGCTTCTATCACCAGGTCTCTTATGTAACAAGAACCTGATACTTCCAGAGGAGAGAGTTGATCTTACTGCGCCACACTGCTCTCTTTTTTCTTTTTTAAATTTCAGATTAATATGAAGGTACAAATGGTTACATTGTTTATGTTTCTACGCTCACCACTGCTCTTTAAAAGAGTGAGTCTGGGTTTTCTGCAGCACCATTAACTTCTAAAGGAGAGCCTCTTTCAGCATAAAAATAAACGATTAACCTACTTAACAGCTATTAAGTGGTGTTAATTACCTGTTACATTCAGCAAGTTGGAAAAATTTTGTTCAAACAAACAAAAGAAGGTGAAATGAATGAGATAGCAAGTAATGGCATTTGGGAAAGGAATACAAACTGTCCTCATCATCACCCGTTCACATTTCTAGTGCCCGCTCATGCATGTGCAGGGAAGTAGGCAATTGCTGAGCATTCTAAGAGCAAAGATGACACAAATGAACACAGTCCTGCCTCCCTTGTCTGAATTCAAGCACATGCATATGTGTTAGTCCAAAGTCCGGCTAAGGTTCCTATTAGCTGAATTGTGTTGCGCTTTACCGGGAGTGTGCTTTACTTGTTAACATACTGAAAAAAGGGTGTTTGCTTCCAGCAAGGGCTTGGGTGGCAGTGTCTTAGTGAAAATAGTGTTGGAGCAAGAGACTTGGGCTCTAGCCTCAGCAATTAAGCAGCTATAGACCTTGGGTAAACTATTTAATCTCAATGGCCTCAGTTTCTTCATTTATAAAATGAAAATAATAACAATAGTATCTAATTCATAGGACTGTTATGAATATTAAATTAGTTCGTATCTATGAGGCTCTTAAAATAGTATCTGACATATAATATCATAAATAACTATTATCTGTAACAAGAGGAATTTGACCATATAATCTCTAGTCCTTTTCAGCTCCAATATTTCATATACTTTATAAAAAACAGCAATTAAACTCCTTTCAAAATTAAACCAGTGTATCTTCCCTTTTGCTTTCCAATCTATTTCCACCACTTGCAAATGTTTGAAAGTCCTCTTCTTCCACTAATTTTTATCCACAGGAACATCATGTGTTCTAGCGAAACTGATCATTTTGCATGTCCTGAGCGATAAAGCTCCCATGCTCCTGAAGAATGATTTTTCTAATCTGTCTTGACTCACTACTATGCATGTGCTTGGGCCTGCGCCTTGGGTTTGTCTGTATCTTTGTGGGCCTCTCTCCATAAAATTGTTCTGTCAGCATAGGACTGGCACCATGGTAAACACTCGGCAAACTCACCATTTCATCATTGGACAAATCTATGTTGAGAACCTACTATGCACTGTCAGACGCTGTGGTAGACACTGGAGGTAATGCCAGGATGAGGCTGATGAGCCCAGAGATGATGCTCTAGGCAGCCCCAAACTATTCTTCACCCAGTAGCCAGAGTAATCTTTTGGAAACATAAATTAAATCACGTCACTTCTCTGATTAACCTTATGTCTTTCCAACATGCCTAAGAATAAAACTGTGACCTCTAAGGCCCTACCTGTGCCCTCTGACCCTGCCCCCTTCACTCACCCCTTGCTCACTCCACTCCAGTCACACTTGACCCTTTGCTGTTCCTCCCACACAGGGCATCTGTTCCCACCTCAGGGCCTTAGCACATGCTGTTCCTCTGATCAGACAGCCCCTCCCCAGACCTCTGCACTGCTGACTCCCATCAGTCAGGAATCTACTCAATGTCACTTCTTCAGATGAGTCCTCCCTGTCAATCCAAAATAATCTCTTTTCTTGTTTTTTCAAAGTACTTAGCTTCATTATCTGAAAATATATATTATCAGGCATTTGTTTACTCGCTTATTGTCTATTCCCCATGCTAGAAACATTCCATAAGGGCAGCCTATCTTCTTCACATCTTTGTCCACAATGCCTAGAACAGTGGCTAGCCCACACGGCACCAACTGAGAAAATAAATTGGTCCTCTGATCCTTGCCCACACAAACAAAGCCATCGCCATCATCGAGCTAAGTGCAGAGTATGCAAAACCATAACAGCCATCCCAGCAGACTAAGAGACGGTGCTGATTCAACAATAATTTAGCAAATCTATATGTTCCACATCCACAGACTGTAACGGCAGCCCTGGTTATTCCCTTACAGGTGAGTACAATTGTTCATGTCACTAAGTTATGTTTCAAGAAGACTCAGTGCGAATTCAAACTCAGCTCAAGCCCTGAACACTTAGCACACTGGGTTAAGTTTGGCAGGAGGCCTAGCAATGAGTAAGAGCCGAGACTTTGCTGTAGATGAGGGGAGGTAAGTTGAAAATACCTAAGTGACCACAAAATCCAAGGCTGGGTACAGGGAGAAGTGACATAGGAGGTTCAAGGAGAAAAGAAGTAGATTTGCCAACACTGGCCCTTGCCAGCATATACACTGCCATAAACAGAATGCCCCCCCCCATTCAAAGATTGAAATCCTAGCCCCTGGTGTGATGGAACTAGGAACTGAATTACAGTCATCAGAGTACCGTCCTCATGAATGAGATGAGTGCCCTTATGAGGAAAGATACAAGACAGCTTGCTTCTTCTCTGTCTGCCATGAGAGGACACAGTGAGACGGCCCTCTGTAAATCAGGAAGAGGAGCCTCACCAGAGCACAACCACACTGGCAACCTGACCTCAGGCTTTTATCCTCCAGAACTGTGTGAAATTCCCACCCAGTCTATGGCATTTTTTTATAGATGTCCAAGCAGAGTAACACACACACACTCAATGCCTCATTGGGGTCTCCTATTATTTTTCAGCACTACCAGAGCACAAAGTATGAAGCAGTAGACAGAGAAAAGAAGAAAAGGCCACCTATCCCCCGGCTGCTCCAAACGTCCCCCCCCCCCATGGGCTCCCAGAACTCCTGTAGCAAAAGTAGGTGCTCCAAGGGGGCCGAATGAGGAGCTGTGTAAGTCATTGCCAGGAAACAAATCCCTCCCTCCTCTCCCATGTGCACACCGCATCTCTCCCACCCATCCGTAACCATAGTGATAGGAGAGAAGAGGGGAGAGAATGGGAAGGCAGATCCCACGTAGGAACCTTCTTCACCACACAGCTCTCTCTTCATGAGAGTGCCATCCTGATTGCTCCTGAAAATCCCCTGCTAATTTCTCAGCCTGCTTTATGAACCCCAAGAGTCCTCACACTGTACTCCTTTCCCAAAGCTCCATTCCTGCTGCTAATCCCAAGAATCTTGTCCTGCACACATCTCTCCCAACCCCAACAACCCCCACTCTCGGAATAAGTGATACAGACTTGTACCTGGAAATGCAAAGGCTAAAGCAGAGACAGATAGTTTTCTATGATTCCCAGGCAAAACTCAGGACATTTATTCATTCACTCAACATTTACTATATATTCTGAGTCCTACGTGGTGGCAGCATACAGAAGGGAATAAGACGTCATCCCCACTGCACGAAGATCACATCCTAGCATAAAAGACACATTCTAATGAAGGAGAACATGATGCCTTGAATGGGAAGACAGATGGTTGGAAGTCTGGGGTCTGGGCTTCTGGGAAGTCTTCCCTGAAGAAGGATCAAAGCTGAAGGGAAAGAGCAATCCTCTGGACTTACCCTTTCCTTCCAGTGCTCCAGCAGGAGACAGTGGAGAGAGGCAGAAGGGATGGAGTCGCAAAGATGGAATTGGAAAATGCTTAGGAAACTTAGTAAATAATTGGATGAGAGGGTGAAGGTGCGCACTACTCTCTGGAATCTAGAACAGCTGTGTGACAAACTGAAATGAGTAGCATTGGAAGAGATGTGGAGGGAAGAGACGTGAGCTCAACATTGGCTGGCGTTTGGAGTCTCCTGAGGACATCCTTGGCAGTGGATGCAGAGTACAAGTCCTCAGAAGAGGACCGTGGAGGTTATATAAATACTGATGGTCAATGAAATCCCAGGCTTAGATCAGATGTCCCAGTGGGAGAGTGGAGAAGTGGACAGAGAGACAAGATGGGGAACTGAGCCCAGGATTAAGGCCTTGACCTCACCAATATTTGGTGAATGATCGGGGAAAGACTAGAACAAGGAAACTGAGGAACAGCCAGCGAGTGGACAGAGGAGAACCAGGGGTGTGGGTTCAAGAGGGCATGGAACTTGTTTAAAAATGAAGGCAGTGTGGGCAGCCAGACACAGCTGAGGGAGAAGAACATCATGCAGAATGAAGCAGACCCCCTGGATTGGAGACACTGGGGTCACTGCCACCTCACGCACTGTTCAGAGAAGGACAGCTGTGAAACGGGGGCAGGCAGAGGACAGCAGCTTGGGACACACATAGGGACAGTGTTTGGGCTGGTTGGTTGTTTTCTAGAGCAGCGGTTCTCAACCTGTGGGTCACGAACACTTTGGGGGTCTCCTGCATATCAGATATTTAAATTACGATTCATAACAGTAGCAAAATTACGGTTATGAAATAGCAAGAAAAATAATTTTATGGTTGGGGGTCACTACAACATGAGGAACTGTATTAAAGGGTCACGGCATTAAGAAGGTTGAGAACCACTGTTCTAGAAGCATATAAGATAAACACGACTTTATGTAGAGGTAGCACAATTCCATAGGAATACTGATCCCACTCATCACCACATATGGGGATGTGAACTCTAATTGGTCTGAAGTCTGAACACTAGATTTTCATTTCAAGTGGTCATCCTAACAGATGGATTTCTGGAATGCACACAATTCACTTATAATTTGGGGACAGTCCATGCTTCTGCAGCCCTTGCAGCTCTTAGGGGTATGCAGTCATGTGTCTCAGAGTCTGTGTTCAGTAATAACTTAATCAATGAGTGGATTCCTGGAATGACCCTGAGGTCCAATGAATCACTTCTCTCTGGAATCAGTCAGGCCCATCCACTCACTCAGCAGACACTGTTCAGGGTCCAACAGGTACCAGAGCTCTAGGGCGGGCAGAACTTATACCACCTCAAGCCGCAGCACAAAATGCTTCGGAGCATTTATAAAACCATCTGTGAAACTTAGCAAATAATTGGATGAGAGGGTGAGGGTGAACACGAAGTGCTTAGGAGCACAAAATGCTTAGGAGCTACCTTCTGTGAAACTTAGTAAGTAATTACCAGAGGGTGAGGGTGAGGGTGAGCACTACTCTCAGGAATCTTGAATAGCTGTGTGAGCAAACTGAATGAGTAGCTTGGGCAAAACACAAGCACACCCTTCCAAATGTGCCCTCCGTGCACACTGGGATGTGCAAGGCAAGCAGCTCCACACAGCTGGAGAAAAGCAAGGCTGAGTGTGTTCATTCCCTTGAAGACTGCACAGCAAACAGGCCAGCACGCATCTCCTCCCTTCTCCCGTCACTGGCAACTCCCCACTATCTCACATTTTCTCTAAGTGCCACCTAAGAATTTGGTCCCAATAAGCTGGTTCTCAGTGAGTTGGGGGTAGGAAGGAACATCTTACAAAAGAATACATTTTTGTGACAGTGTTCGGACAGAAAACTCCAGAAATGTTAGACTGCAAGATAGGGGGGCTGAAAGATACTCGTCCCATCCTGTCTGTGACTTCCAAACTGGAGGCCGCTTTGGTAGAGAAGCCAGGCCTTGTACTAGCTGCTCAGAAGATAAATAACACAAACACTCTGTGTTATAGACCACTTAAAAACCGCACTGAAACCAGAGGAGCAAAACGCAGTCAGGTCAAAGTACTAAGACAGACAGATTCCATACTGGGTAGAAAATAGCTTATGCTTTTCTCCTTTCTTCTAGTAAAACCAGACTATGTGCATATAAGCTGGAAAATAACAGTGATGATGATAATGGCTAATTGAGCCTATCCACTGTGTTAAGTGCTTTATTACCTTATCTCATTTATTCCTATGAAGGAGCTGTTTTCATAATCCCCATTTTATAAGCAGGGATTATTATTACTTTCCTGAAGTTTAGAGAACTCCAAAGTAACTTGCCTAACGTCCTACGGCATTTTAGTGACTCTTGGAGGGCTACAGTCCTTCCCTCTGGTGTCAGTAGCATGTGTACCCACAGAAACAAATCCCTGGGTTTGCACATGTCACACACACACTGAGCAATCAAAGCAAGGCAGGAGCTGGGGTGTCACCAGTAATCCTCAGAACTGTGCAAAGATTTAGCCATGACAATCAAAACACAAATACTTCTTAGCCATGACAATCAAAAGCACAAATATTTCTCATACATGTTGTTTTCTCTACCTGGTTTTTCAATAAAACCATAGTCACTTTCTGGAAGTCATAGGTGCAGTGGTTATGATTTAAACAAACCATAAGACTTCAGTGGAAGGTCTCCAGGGCAAGGTGTGTTTGATACCTGGTTAACACACTGCTGGAGATCCTGTTTTCCTGAACACCCAGGGCTCAACACCAATACAATCAAGAAAGGGGTCTGCAACAGCACAGGTGCATGCTGGGGATTTGGAAAGAGTTTTAGATTTATCTAATTAATTCAGATTATTTAATGTTAACCTTTCAGGTCAGGTGTGGCAGCCAGAAAATCTGAGAAGTTTGGAAAACTTAGGATAAAGCTCTCCAGAGTTTTCAAGGTGGTTGCCAGAGCAACCTCAGGGAGCAGATTCTGGAAGTGCTGAAACATTCTATTTTAAAAACACCCAGTTGATCATCAGAGAACCAGAATGAAACATCCAAATAATAAGATACCTGTTGAAAATTCTTATAAAGATGAGCATCTCTCCAAACTGAAAATAAATCATATGTGAGGAATATTTTAACCCTGGAAACAAAACAATTTCAAAATGACTCCCCAGAGATGTGATTATCACCTGCATCTTGCACAGAATGTTGAAATTAAAAGCTCCTCTTTCTACCTGAATTTCCTCTAAACTCCTGGCTACATGATAAGTTCCTGTTACCCTTCAAGTTTCACCTCTTCAAAGAGATATTCAGGCATGCCTGCATTCATTCATTCAACAAACACTTGTTGAGTAATTTCTCAGATTACTGTGAGGGATCTACCCTGCCAGGTGATCCCAAAGAGAAATGACTTAATGCCACAGTCCCACCTTTAGGAAGAAGACAACCAAGAAAGATACAAATACCCAGGACACACATCAATCTGAGACCATCTCCCTTGACTACAAAGTCCCAAGAGGCACTGGTTCCCAAAACTGTTGCATATTAGAATCTTTTGGTAGATCTTTATAAAAATGCAGATTTCTAAACTCCACTTCACAATTTTTAGAGAGCCTAGAGATCTGTATTTTAACTGTTGTGAACCCACAACCAGGTCTAGAAACACCTGCTAAAGGTGAGAGGAAGAACATATTCCTAGCTGAGACTGACATTAACAATTTCATAGCCTAGGCTTAAGCTGGGGGACCCAGAACAAAAAGCCTGGCAAGGGCCACAAAGGTCAGGCCAAGGAGTCAGGACAACACAAGGCAGTGAGGAACCATCACAGGCCTTTAAGTACAGGAGTGATTCATGCACAGCAGTGTTAGCAGAAACAATTTCACAAAGCTGTGTTGAACGGGGTGAACACTCTGGTTCTTAAAAGTAAAGAGATAGATACTTTAAGTTGGCTACAATAGAAATGAAAAGGAAGAAATTAAACATTGTTTAAAAATGTTAAATATTGCTTTGTTTGAAAATGGATTGTAGGTGGCTGACAAAAATGTTGTTACTTAATCATGACATTGTCTCCAAGTAGCTATATTTAGTAATACCTAGGATCATGCTGAATTTATTTGTGTTCCAAAGCATTTTTCTCTGGGTTTGTTTCACTTCCCACTTCTGAAAAGATGCATTTTATAGACACTCATTTACAGAATGCCTCATGTGTGCTAGGAATAAATAGGCACTATGGGGTACTCAAGGTTGAAGAAGATGTAGCCTTGGCCCTCAGGAAGAATATGGCTGGGTAAGGGAGATCAAACTGGCAGGCATGACATTATGCAGGAAGATGGTAAAAAAAATCCAGTGAAATAGAGAAGGCAGAGATTATTTCTTATTTAGTGAAATAGAGAAAGTTTCATAGAAGAGGTGACATTCAAGTTCAAACTTCAAGATAACATTTCAACCAAGAGAGAAGAAGAGTACAGACAATAAAAAGTGTAAAAACTGACATGAAGATCAAAAATCACAAAGCAGAGACTGTATCTTCTGTATCTCTATCCCCAGCCCTTGGCACAATTCTTGGCACATAGTGGGTATTCAATGTTGGGTGAGCAAATGGATTTTTGAAAGAAAGAAGAGTCCAACAAGGGTAAAGGATAGATTAGGGGGAAATCATAGAGCAACTTAGAAGAAATGCTAAATCTTTTAGTGGTCATTTATTTTCCACAGCTGGGACCCAGGGAAGGGTTCTGTATACAAAAGTAATATATGATCGAGGTTTGCATAGATCATTCCAACAATGAAGTTTAGAAGAATGAGAGAGGAGGACTAGGGAACAGAGCAAAGACCAAAACAACAAACTAACAGAGAAGCAAACTAGGAAGCCTCTGTAAAATTCCAGGCAGAAGAACTAAGAATCCACACTCTTTTAGCCATGGCCTGGAGGAGAAGGCCTATATTTCATGAAGCATTTCAGAAATAGAATCCACATAATGACAAGAGATGTGGTATGAAACCTGAGTAACTTTGAAGGCAGTGTCTCAGTTAACTAGGAGGGAGAAAGAGCACAGTTGTAAAGCAATACAGTGTCCCCCCTCATCCACGGTTTCTCTTTCTGTGGTTGCCATTACCCATGGTCACCCACATCCAAAAACAGGTGAGTACAGTACTATGAAATATTTTGAGAAAGGCCAGGCACAGTGGCTCAGGCTTGAAATCCTAGTACTCCAAGAGGCCAAGGCAGGAGAATTGGTTGAGCTTAGGAATTTGAGACCAGCCCGAGCAAGAGTGAGACCCCATCTCTACTAAAAATAGAAAAATCACCCAGGCCCGGTAGTGGGCGCCTATAGTCCCAGCTACTCAGGAGGCTGATAGAAAAATCACCCAGGCCTGGTAGTGGGCGCCTGTAGTCCCAGCTACTCAGGAGGCTGATAGAAAAATCACCCAGGCCTGGTAGTGGGCGCCTGTAGTCCCAACTACTCAGGAGGCTGAGGCAGGAGGATCTCTTAAACTCAGGAGTTTGAGGTTGCTATGAGCTAGGCTGATGCCACAGCACTCTAACCTGGGCAACAGAGTGCAACTCCATCTCAAAAAATATATATATATATATATTTTTTTTTTTTTGAGAGAGAGAAAGAGACCATATTATTCATATAACTTTGTGTCAGTATATTGTTATAATTATATTATTATTATTGACTATTGTTAAGCTGTGTATAATTTGTAAGATAAATTTTGTCACAGGTATGTAAGTAAAGGAAAAAAGCATAGTATTTAGAGGATACTCTCTGTAATTTCAGGCATCCGCAGGGGGCCTTAAAACTTATCCTCCATGGATAAGGGGAGAGTATTTTATACTGAGTCTCCGGCAGGTTGAACGCAAGAAAAACTCTCACCCCTTCTCTTCCTCTCTCTGAATTCCTGCTTCAACCCACAAAATAGGAATTTCCACCAACTTTCCCACATCTTGGGGAAGTACTGGGGGAGGAAACCTGTGGCCTGGCTTCTCTTGCTCTGGGACCTATGTGCCCTTAAACTGTGTGTTCTCTTTCCCTACGTCTGCAAGATGCAGCAGGTATATGTGCTTGGCGTCCAGAGCCTGCCTCTATGGCAACACAAGCCTGAATCGCAGCCCTCTTCAGCAATCACTCTCTCTCCTACCCTCAAAGGTACAAGAGCCCTGCCTGCCCCTCCAGGCAACAGGCTGGATACAACATGATGTTTTAACCCCTCATCTAGAGACTTGTGTCTGCTCTCCATTGGTTCAAAATCCAAAGGGACAGACAAGTGTGATTCATTAGCACTCCTAAGCCCAGGTCTATGAAGAGTAGACTCAGATAAAGATGCCCAATGGAAGACTGAAAACATTTACTTGGAATTCAAGAGAGAGAGCAGGATCGGAGACAGGTATAGATTTGAGGCTACTGGAAGACAAATGATGACAGAAGATCCAGCGTTGGAGGAGATGAGCTCTGAAGAGGCCACAGTGTCTCACTGGAAGACACACTGTGCTAGATAGACGAGCATGGCAGGAGTGCAGGTGATCTGAAGGGTAGACCCCCCCATCCATGGCGGTCATCCACTACCGGCTCCCACTGATTGTCGCATGGAGGAATATGAGCACGCTATTGCCAGACCTAGTGCATTTTTTTTAAAAAGCTTAAAAATGAGATTTTATGTAGAATTTTCAGATTCCTAAATTATTACGTGGATCAAGCAAAACAAATTTGCAGACCATATCTGACCCACAGGCTGAAACTAGATCAAGGGCAGAACATGCAGGAATACCTCTATTTGAGGTTTGAGGGAAGGGAGGGAGACAAAAAGAAGACAGAGCTGAGTGTGCATGAGACAAAAGTAAAACTAAGGTGGTCTCATGCCGGGAGGTCAGGATGCAAGCAGTAACTAGTTATGTCATACCACGGAGAGGCAGGCCAAGGGAACAGAACAGAAAGTCAGCCTGTTGTATCTGGCAATTGGGATGTCCCTGGTGACCTTCCATCACCAGTTTAAACAGAGTGAAAGGTACATCTGCAGGACTAAAGAGATGCCGAGATGAGTAGGAGTGAGGAAGTGCAAGAAAGGAGAGCAAATGACTCTTTCCAGAATTGGGCAATATGTGAAAGAAATGTGTGGGTTGGTAGTGTGAAGGGTGACCGAGGCCAGCGGAAATTTTTAGAACAAGGGTAACAGCGGTGGAGAGAAGGTCCTCAGAAAGAGGGGGCTAGTTTGGATGCGCTCCAGAGTGAGTGAGAGGGGACTGAATTGTGGGCCACGTTAAAATGGGGCCAGGAGGACCCCTGGGATAGGACAGAAGGGCTAGGGTGGTGAAGAGGCGAAGGGACGGAGGAGAGAGACAGTTAACATCAGTGGCTTCCGCTCACTCAAGAGCATCAGCAGCAGGGCAGTGGCACTGTGGGGGAACATAAAGAAGGGAGAGAGCCAGCAGCAGCCCACGTGGAGGCAGCGTGGTCACAGAGGAGGGTACGTTGGGGAGCTGCACAGCAGGGAGGGAGGAAATTCTGGTGGACGGAGACAGGCTCAGCAGTGCCTGGGCCACTCAGCAGAGTGGGACTGCCGAGGTGGGAAAGGCATGTCGGCAAGGACAGGGTAACAATGGGACGTGCACGCCTAGCATGCCTTCCTGCAAGGCCACACACAGGGGACAATAAACCCTGAAGGGCAGGCACAGCCGGCCAGCCCTGTATCTGATAGCCAGGGCTCTCACATGCTGCTAGAACAATGTGCATTCAAGATCCCATGGGTCTGGGTGGGGCATGAGATTCTGCATTTATATAAAACAAGCTCCCAGGTGATGCCAAAGCTGCTACTCCATGGACCACTTGAATAGCAACAATGACCACACTGCTCATTGGCCAAGCCCACAATGGGGAAAGAGAAGAAAATCTGCTTCCATGAACTCTGTGGCTAATGCTCAATCACCTATACCAATAGTGAGGGGGGAGGCTCAAGTTCAGGCAGGCACTGTTTTTATCCAACATATTTGCTGTCCTGATTACCTTTGCTTACACTGACCTTCTCTTTCCCATGCTCAGAAGGGGAGGCAGCCAACTAGAAGTTGGGTATTTGCAATATATAATAATATGAAGGATTATCCACATGTGAATGATGAAAAGTCAACAGGATTTGCACATTCAAAATAAATAAACAGTTCAATGAAATAAAGGTGAATGTTATCATGGAGGAACTCTAGAACAGGAGACAGTGTTAGTCTTAACTCTGCCACGTTGAGGGGGGTCTCTATCTCCATGTATTTCTGTTCTCCTCCAGTGAAAGAGCCAGGCCCAAATTCACTAAGGCCCTTTCTAGCTCAGTGTTCTGTGATTGTACCTGGAGGACTTGGCCGTCAGGTCTCAACAGCTTCCACTTCCTTTATTCACCACTAACTGAACGTCCACAATGGGCAGCACCAGATGTCAGTTTCACAAAAGACTCTTGGTCTACTTGGAAGAGAAGAACACAGTTCTTCCTTCGGTGCTAGGGTGGACATCAGCCTGGGGCACATGGGGAACCCCCAGAAGGTTGCAGACCCCAAGTCAGGAAGGAGGCAAAAGCCTTCCTGTAAGTGTTGAGCTGAGCTGAGTTTTAAAGAATGGCAGGTTCAGCTCAAAACAAGTGAAAAAACAAACAAAAAAAATGGAGGAGGAATTAATGTGAAGGGTGAGAGTGAATGGAGCCCAAGTCAGCATGGCTGGAGCAGCCTGGGAGAGACAATCTGCCCTGCAAAACTTTCTCAACAGCCCATTACAGCTCCTGTACCACCCTTCCCTACCTTGCCCTTCTCTGTGACATCGCTCAAACAGTTCCTAAGGGGATGGGGGGGAAGAGGGGGAAGCACTCAATACTTGGAACATTCAGCACAAAACAACACAAAACTAAAGCAGAATATCCTGGGATGGACAGGAAAAGAGCAGGTGAAAACGCTGAGCCCCCAGAAAAGGTATTGATTGGTCAGAGTGCTGTGACTCTGGATAACTAAGAAAGAACCCACACCACGACCATAGGGGCCAGGGCTGTGCACCTGCATCTCTTCCCAAGAGCCAAGGGCAGCTCCAGACCAGCATCCTGTTTCCTTGTCAGTTTTCCCCTATAAATACTTATATGAGGACAACAAAATATGCAGCCTTGATTGTAGTGTTTCCCAACCTTGCTGCCCATTAAAAATTCTTAGGGAACTTTCAAAAATTACATTTCTACATTCAAGGACTTTTCAAAAAGGGTCTTCAAAAGGGTCATTCAATGGGACTCTTCCTGTCCCACTGTTACCCTGTCTTTGCTGACATGGGCAGTTCCACTCTGCTGAGTGACCCAGGCTCTGCTGAGCCCATCTCTGTCCACTGGAATTCCCTCCCTCACTGTCAGCTGGGCACCTGTAGCTCAATGATTAGAGTGCCAGCCCCATGCATTGGGGATGGAGGGTTTGAACCCAGCTCTAGCCTGCTAATAAAAACAAACAAACAAACAAGAAAATCAATGTTATGAAAAAAAGAAAAAAGAAAGAGTCTCCTACATTAAAGGGGACTACAAGAAACATGACAACTAGATGCAATGTGTGATCTTTGATTGGACCCTGGATTTGAAAGGATAAAAAAACTATAAGCAACAGAAGAAATACAACTATGAACTACAATTAGATAACATTATCATAGCCATGGCCTTAGGTGTGATAGTGGTATTGTGGTTATGCCAGAGAATGAATGTATCTAGGGAAGAACCATGAGGTGCTCAACTAAATGGTCCACCAAAAAAAGTGTGTGCTGTGCCTACACAGGGTGTGGAGGAGTTGACAAGGCAAACAAGGCATCACATCTCAACACATGATGAACCTTGGTGAAGGTTGTACGGGTGTTCTGCACTACTCTTTCAATATTCCCTTACATTTGATATTTTTCAAAATAGAAAGTTAAGTGAGACTCTTTGGGGATGGGGCCCTGCACTTGGATCCCTGGGTTTTCAAAGCTCCCCAGAAGATTCAAATGTGAATAATTCTTCATAATAGTATTTAATGCTGACTTTAGACCTCAGAGAAAAAGTTCCCCGGATCGGTGCCTATGGCTCAAGTGGCTAAGGCGCCAGCCACATACAACTGAGCTGGCGAGTTCGAATCCAGCCCGGGCCTACCAAACGGCATGCAACCAAAACATAGCTGGGCGTTGTGGAGGGCTGCCTATAGTCCCAGCTACTTGGGAGGCTGAGGCAGGAGAATCACTTGAGCCCAGGAGTTGGAGGCTGCTGTGAGCTGCGATGGCACAGCACTCTACCCAGGGTGACAGCTTGAGGCTCTGTCTCAAAAAAAAAAAAAAAAAAAAAAAAAGAAAGAAATAAAGGAAAAGTTCCCCTTACGGCTTTTGTATTAACCTGGATGGTGGTGAAACCCATTCTTCTTAGTAAAGTATCACAAGAATGGAAAAGCAAGTATCCAATGTACTCCATACTAATATGAAGCCAGCAGAGGATCTGTTACACATCCACAAGAGAGAAAAACTCAATTCAATTCAAGTTGGGGGAAGGGAGAAGAGAGGGGGATTGGTGTATTCTCACCTAATGGGCACTATGTAAGGGTATATGGCACACCTCCTGGGGGCAGGACACAACTACAACAGGGACCTTACCTAACAAATGCGAATATTGTAACCTAATCATTTGTGTCCTCATATTAATCTGAAATTTAAAAATAAAGTCCCTTGATGGCTTTAAGAGCCTTTAGGACCCTGCAAGGCCACACTGTCCCTGACAGTGGAGGAGCCTTCTCCACCTCTCTTTAAGGACCAGAAACTCAAGGAGGTCCCCGAGGGATCCTCCTGCTGTGTAGACAATGCAGCTTACTCACACAGGGAGGGCACACTATCCCTTCACCTGCCATGACCCACAGTGTACACTGGTGTGACTCATGTGGCTATTCCCTGAACAGCAGTTCAAGCGCTCATCCCACTGGAGGTGCACCCCTGACAGGTGCATAGACACATGCAGGGTCTATTTCATGGAAACTCCGGCCTGGTACACCTTCATTGATGCCATGCAGCACTCACAATGGGTAGGAATGAGCCTCTGGCTGACGCAGGAAACCTGCAGAGCATCAGCCACTCAGGTGTGTTGGGGGGAGAGGCATGCAGGTGATTACCTTGCTCTGCCAAAATACCTGCTGGTAGCTGGCACCAGGGCTAATGAATCAACAGTTCTGTAGAACCAGGAAATAGTTCATAGATATGAAAAAATAAGGAATATTTTTGCCTTATGTTAAAAGACAAACTACAATGTTTTGGGAAACAAATTGCCTTGGAAGCTCTATTCTTAGCTCAAGAACTGGGTAGGGATACTTGAAAGAGGCAACCAGGCACCAAAGCAAATAGAAAGTAAGTAGCCTGCCATCATCATCGCCAGGCCTAAAAAACTACTAACCGTGACAGTTAATACTGCAAGGTGCTATTTAGGGCACTGTTTTTCAAACTTGTCTGCACACTGGAATCACATAGGGAGTTTTAAAATACACTGATGCTTGGTCCCATCCCCAGAGAGTCTGACTTAATTGGTTTGAGATGAATTCTGGGCATCAGAATGCTCAAAACTTCCCCCCAAGTGACTCTAATGTGCAGCAAAGTTTGAGAACCTCTGCTAACCAGGCTTCATCATTCACATTCATTAACATTTAAGCTGCCCATTGTGGCCCTGCTAGTCTTGTGGTCAGCTTCTACCTTGGCTGTTCCTCCTCCCTCCTCAGGGCAGGGCTATGTACGGTATATGAATACCAGATCATCGGCTTCTCAAAATCTCCTGGCCCTTCCAACAAGTGGAAACAAGGCTTTGACCAGCTGGGACAGATGGACCATAAGAGGTCAGAAGTGTTTCCCACTCTGGAAATAAATAGGGCAGTGGCCTGCCCCTGCATGCACAGTAGAACCAGCTTGGCAGCATGCTCAAAATGCTGAGGCCCTGGCCTCACTGCCTGAGTTTCCAATTCAGCCATGAGATTTGGACATGAAAATTAAAAGTCAGCCCTTACCACCCATGTGTTTCTGTAGGCCCAAGGCATAAGACGGAGGCTGTAGGAAAATCCCTGCAGCTTCTAAAGACCAGCAAGGAGAGGGCCTAAAGAGGGAAGAGGGAGGAACGAGGGAGGAATGCGGAAGGGAAGTGAGCGGAAAGGCAAGTTAGGATGTCAGGGACTGCAAAGCTCCCCACCTTATCAGGCCATTAGAACCCCCTAGGAGCTTTTGAAAACACCATTCTATGCCCTCTTGTACAATTAAGTGAGACTCTGTGGGGTGAGGTCCTTTCTCTGGATCCTTGAGTTTCTCAAAGCTTCCCCAGGCATTCACATGTGCTACTGAGACTGACAAAGCTAGTCTATGAGAGCACGTTCCTGACTGCACCACTCTGCAGCTAACTGGGCCTGCGAGGACCGAAGCCTGCCTCTGCAACAGGCCAGCCTGTGGGCTCCCCCAGGAACATTTAGTCATGGGGACCTTGGAGTGGGGAAATAGACATTCTCTCACACTATTTCTGGGAATAAAAATTCCTTCAACCTTTTTGGGAAAGAACCTGGCAATTTTTAGAAAAGTGCAAATTCATATATTCTATAGCCTGACTAACTCACTCCTGGGATATAAGCACACAAAGGAGCTTATTACTAATAGGGGCCAAATAAACAAAACTGAAAGCATGTATAATGTCCATAAATACAGAATGGCTGAGTAAATTGTGTGTACTACTGAATGTTATGAAAGCTTATACAATTATTTTAAAGATAGGTCTATGGCTATAGACCTAAAGAAATGTCTGGGATGTAATATGGTGGGGAAGGGTGGAAACTAGTTATAGGAATACATTCTTTTTCATTATGGAGAAAAAGAAACAAACCAAACACCCAACTCTGATTGTACATATGTATGTGCATAAGTGTATGTGTCTGTCTGAATATGCACAGAAATACGGCATAAACAAAGAACATAGGCCATGGTTTCAACACCAGCTGTATCACAGAATCAGGAAGGAGAAAGGGGGGGGACTTTACTAATATTTTCTTCTTGTCATTTTATTAGTTAAAATTAGGACCTACTACTTTTATAATTAAAGCAATATAAAGAAAAAACAAAGAGCAAGCTCTGGAGTAAGACTGCCTAGATCCAATCCCGAGGTGTGTATGTGCTAGCTTAGGTTCTCTGCCCTTCATGTTCCTCCTTAGTGGGAACTCAGGAGACCACAAGCTATGTGCTGTCCACACCAAAGGATTGTTGTATTAGGTGAGATAATTCAATTTCTGGCATATTATATGGCACACATAATACTAAATAAATGTTTTTATGGAAAAACTTTACTTAAGCCACCAATATGAGAAACCCTACCCCCTAATGTGATGATGTTTAGAAATTTGGTTTTTGGAAGGCGATTAGCATTGGATGAGGTCATGAGGGTTCTATCCTCACAAATGGGATTAGTATTCTTGTAAGAGTTCCCAGAGAGCTTTCTTCCTCTCTCCACCACATAAAAACAGTCAGAAGATGGCTGTCCATGAACCAACAAGTAGCCCTCTACAGACAAATCTGCTGGTGCCTCCAGAACTGTGAAACATAAATTTCTATTGTTGCGAAGCCACTAATCTATGGCATTTTGTACAGCAGCACAAATGGACTAAGACAGCACTGAGAACCTAACTTGGGGCTAACCTCAATTCCTCCAGCAAAGAAAAGGAACCCAAGCCCCCCCTTTCACTCTCTGCATAGTTCAGTGATGCCCCACAGTGGCCTCCCCTGGAACTTAGGTATGTAATGACTTCATGGAACTGTGGGTGGTCAGTGTTGTTTGTTACTTCCTTTAGCCCCAGAATAGGTCATTCTGCCCAGCTACTAAGTGACAACTTCTGGGCAGTGAAGTGCTTGAGATCTTCTGGAAAAAAATATTTTTGGTCCTATAAACAAAAATAGTTACAATAATTACATAATTTCAGCCCACTGAGCAATTGGCACTGCTGCAGGATCTCATGTCACAGATATGGACTTGGCCCTGACCCTGCGCCTATTGAGGAGCTAATTAGAATAATGGATGACCTGTGTTTTGTTCAAAGTACACCAATTCAACTATCTAGGCTTGGGCAACTGGCTCTGCTCTCTGCCATGGGCGTAGGAGCAGGAAAAGGCAGGGCTGGGCACCTTCTGTTTGAGCCAACTCCCTTGGAGAATGACAGGCTTTACTGAGAAAGTTTGCTTTTTATTCATGCAAATATAATAAAGCCCAATGGAATTAGCATCCAAGTCTTGCCCTTTCTTTCTCTGAATTACCACTGTGATAATGGGAAAATGCTAGAAAAACCAAAACCCATTGGCTCACTATTCACTCTATTTTCTGTTCACTAAGGAAAAGAAGCAGAGGGTAGGTCAATCATATCTCCCAACCAAGGAGATATTGTTTCCATGAAAATTCTTCTATCATGTGTACATCCTATTACAGGCCGAAACAGGCCCCATACCCCAAATCCATACGTGGAGAAAGAGAATCAGTCAAGAAGGGATGGTGGTCAGACCCAAGAAGCAATGTTGCTCATGCATACAGGTGGACAGTGGATAGCATGGATAGGTAAGTGCTGGCATGTCAGGGATGGTGCCCAAATCTCAACGGTGTAGAGGTGTCTAGAGATAAGTAGGGAAGCATGTCCTCAACCCCTAATGCAGTGACTTTCAACCAGTGTGCTGTGAAAATTTTTAAAGATCATTAATTATTTTTGAAAGACAGTGAAAGCACAGAAAGTATATTCTTTCTTTTTAACTCTTTTTCTTTGATTAACATAATGTGAGTGTGCCATGCAAGTTTAACAATAGGTTCAGGTATGCCATGGTTTTAAAAAGGTTAAAAAACGCTGCCACAGTGCGTGGAACCATAAGGAGTACTAGGAAGGGCAGAGGTCGGGGATTAGAAAGAGATTTGAATCCAGACCCAGCACTTCCTGAATGACCTGGGCAAGGGAATACCCCTCCCTGCCTCCATCTCACCACAGTGTGGTCAGAATAAGTGAAAACACTGTGAGTAACACATCTAGCAGTCGAATAAGTGAAAACACTGTGGGTAACGCATCTAGCAGTCACCCAGCCACCATGGAGTTTGTTCCACTCATTCATTCATTCTGTCAGCAAAGCATGACTGGGTCTACACTGTTTTCTAGGCAAAGTGCCGAATCATGAATAAGATACAAATTAGTGCCCTCACTGTCTAGTCTTCAGAGGAAAGTAAACATTTTGCAAACTATTATACCTTCCGACTTCCCATCCCATGCCCATCTTCTTTTTAATATTACTTGTGCTTGGAACATGTTATCAATAACTCACAACAGCCCAATGTCTATCACTCTTGGCCTCTGTTAGCAGTTGACATCACTATTCATTCTCAGAACCATCTGAAGTACCATGATGGCAAGTATTAATGTTCAGCATGTGCACAGGATTACAGAGACTCTCTCAGAAGATACATCATCTGTGGCTCCATCAGTAGTCCTGCTGATGTAATCTGAACCATATATTTCCCGACAGCCGGGACCTGCCTAAGTGGCTCCTTTATCTGGTTCCCACCAGGACACCCAGTGGCGCTTGCACTACTTTATGCTGATGCACTGAGTGGTAACAGCAGAGATGTCACCACTAAAAGGCCATAATAGCAGAGCTATTCCCCACCCACTGCCCTGTGCTATAATCGGTGATCATTACCCTCTAGAATTTTATCATTGCTTTGGCCGTTTGGCAGATCCAGAAAGGGAACAGTATGGTTTTCTGTCCCTTTGTAATAATGGCATGTTGCATTTGTACAGCACATTTAACTTATTCAGTGCATTTTCTTGTCTAATGCTGGGTCTTTTCCTAATGAAACAAAACTCCATGTGTTGTGTAATTGTCTATGCCACAAAAACAGCTTAGGAATCACAGCCAGTGAAACTCTGCCCTGGAGGAGGACCAGTGTCCCCAAATTGCTTAAAGAATAACAAGTCCCATATAAGTTACAAGTGGAGCCAGCATGATAACCCGGCATTGCAGCTTTTCTGTGGGGAGACCATACATTGGAACATGTGAGCCAATTCAGTAGTCTGAGAGCCTGTACAAATTCTTATCCCAGGGCTTCTTCTCTTGCCCCTGCCTAGGTACAGGCTGCTAGCAGTTTTAACTTCAGGGAGAGGCAGTAGGAGTTGGAGAGAGTGAGAAGCAGAGCCTCGAAAATGGTGCAGACAAGAAGCCATTAGGATTTGGTAATATTCGCCTATTTTGTGCCCTAGAAATGTGACCCAGAAATGTTTCTTGCTTCTTCAGCAATTTGGAAAAGGGCAAGAATGAGTATCTGAGAAGGTGAGCATTCTGGTTGAAAAACAGAAATTTTATTTCTCAGCACATTTGGAAAAGAAAACATCCAGAAGCAAAAGTCATCACACTTGGTGGACCAGCTCCCTTCAATCTATTTGGATGCCCTATTGCAAACCATTGCTTTTACTCTGGTTCCTTTTTGAAAATTATGGCTCACTAAATCATACCCTGGGGTACAGAGAAGCTGAAAATGCCTCCCCACTTGCTTACTGAAGCCTGGCAGCACAGCAGAATCAGCTATTTAAAAAACCTGATGCTCAGGCTGCTCCAGATCAACTAAATGGGAAGCTCTGGTCTGGGACCCAGGAAACAGTATTTTTCAAGCTCCCCATGTGATGCCACTATATAGCCAAGGTGGCAAACTAGCATTCTACTACTTCAGTGTTCACCCACTGGACACAGAGGGTGCTCTGACGTGTCAAAGCACATTACACACACCTGCCACATTGGTTTTCTTAGGTCTCCTCTGTATGCCTCAATAATGCACAGCAGTTAAAACTCCACCTCATGCATTATGAAGATAATAGTTAGTACATTGCACATCTGGTTGGTGGTCTCATGATCACTAATCCATTTAGCCAATTAACATCCCCATGCTAGGCAATGCAGCAGGTACAGGAATTAGGAGAACATGATCCCTGCCCTCAAGAATACAACTATAGGCCTGGGAAAATACTTTATGAAGGGGACCCCCTGGGCAATTGAAGCAACACCAAAAATACATTACTGGGATCTGATCAAACTAAAAAGCTTCTGCACAGCCAAGAACACAGTAAGTAAACCAAGCAGACAGGCCTCAGAATGGGAGAGGATATTTGCAGGTTATGCTTCTGACAAAGGTTTGATAATCAGAATACAGAGAACTCAAACTTAAAACAAGTAATCCCATTTCATCATGGGAAAGGGACTTGAACAGAAGTTTCTCTATAGAAGACAGGCGCATGGCCTACAGAGACATGAAAAAAATGCTCATCATCTGTAATCATCAGAGAAATGCAAATCAAAATCACTTTGAGAGTCCATATAACTCCAGCAAGAGTGTCTCACATAACAAAATCCCAAAACTACAGATGTTGGCATCCATGAGGAGAAAGGGGAACACTTCTGCACTGCTGGTGGCAGTGCAAGGTAAGACGTCCCTTTTAGAAAGATGCTTTAGAGAATACCAAGAGATCTAAAAGTAGACCTGCCATTTGATCCTGCAAATCCTCTACTAGGCATATATCCAAAAGACCACATATCACTTTAGAACAAAGATGTTTGCACCAGATTGTTCACTGTAGCTCAATTCATAATAGCCAAGTCATGGAAGAAGCCCAAGTGCGCATTGAACCATGAATGGATTAATAAATCATGGTATAGGTATACCATGGAAGATTATGCAGCCTTAAATAGGAGGAGACTTGACCTCTTTTATGTTTACATGGATGGATCTGGAAAATATCCTACTTAGTAAAGTATCTCAAGAATAGAAGGGGGGGAGGCAAGATGAGCCAACTAGAGCCATCCTTCCATAGAGGCTCGCAACCAGGAAAGTTAAAGGACAGAAGTTTAGCAAGGAAGCCAATGGTTCAGATCTCAGCCAAGAGAGAAAGTTGAAGAATGCACATCAACCCTGTTGAGGCAAGCTGAAACCCCAAGGCTACAAACAAAAGGTACAAAAATCCATCCTGAAGCGGACAGAAGTCTCCTCCCCCATGAGAGCAGCTTGCAGTATACTCTATACAAACAAGTGAACAGAGTTCAAATATCCTCCCATTTTATCCCAAGGGAGAGACCCTCTAAAAACTGGACCTCCTTCCCCTACTAGGGTCCCATGATATTCTCCTGCCAGTTGTAAAACTGTATAAACTATGTATATTCTTTACCTGTAATTTTGAACTCCCAGAATTCCCCTCCACCTCACTCTGCAGTCTGGAAGCCTGCCCCCCAGTGAGTCCAGATTTGGGGGCATTTTCTTGAGGGGTGTTGATGGGGCATGTGCTATTGCTGATTTGTGCTGATTCTCTGGCATGGGAGAAAGGAGAGGATGGTCAACTGAGACAGAACTGTATAGAACAGGTGGTGCCCAAGGCACAGAGCAGCAGCCATGGTGGGAACAATAGACTCACACCCCTGGGGATATTTTGAAAGGACACTCACAGTCTCTCTGGGCAACCAGAGGAAGCCGGGCATTTTCTCCAGTGGGAAATGCAGGCCCCAGGAGTAAAGGGTATTCCTGAGGTGGTACCAGGTTCTGGCAGAGCACAGAAACTAGAATATGTGTGCTGAGACAGCAGACTCCCAAGGTGGGGCTGACCCAGAGGACTGCTTCACTGAGCCTCAGATGTACCCAGCCCTCAGGGGATCATACCTGAGACAAAGATGGGCAGACAGAGGCTGGAATCGACAATGAAGTGCTAGTTATGATGCCCTCTGCCCTAAAACAAATTGCAGCCGAGACTGGGCAGCAGAAAAGACAGAGCTGAGTTCCTCAAACAGCATCCAATTCACAGAGGAATATAGCCAGGACAGAAACAAATTCTGTGAAGTTGTTCTTTTCTGTCAGCAACATCAATCAGGGGCAGGGCTGGAACTGAGTAAACCACCCAAGCCCCTGTTAAACTCCTGAGGATATCAGGCTTCACATCTCCCTGCCAGTTAATGGCAGAGAGTGGTGGCCTGGCTGAGGAGACATAGATCTCCAGGTAACTTAGGCAGGCGCAAACCCCTGGAACATGTGCTCATTGGAGGGAACTGGATCACAGCCCTGTGGGGATACCAGTGACTGGGTGTGACAGAAGTGCAAGGTGGGCAAAGAGGCATCAACCTTCCCAGACTAATTTATTTGCTGTGTGTGTCCTTCTGACCTCACGGAGCACTGGAGCAAGTCATATTTGAGATACCAACAGACCCCTGCTATCTAGTTGCCAGAGACCTTTTGGACTCTCCCACTTGAGACTGGTGCTGACTGGGAAAATTGATTTGGACCTCTTGAACTGGGCCAATTATCCGAGGACTATCCCAAGTGGTACCCTGGGTATGTGGTTGTGGGAAGGTTTGATTTTCCTTTTCCAATTGTTGCCTATGGGGGCGGGGTGACTTAATTGCTGGTATTTCTGCTGAGACATCAACCCAGAGTAACTGATTCACAAGAGGAATACAGAGCCACTTAGCCACACAACACCAAGATGGCCCCCAGTTTCTCAGGCCATAGCACTGTATAGGTCCTTGGTAAAGCTTTAGGGGAAAAGGTACAGACACCAGTCCCAGATTTGGGGTAAAGGACTGGCCAATCACTAATCCTGGAGCCCCCACCTTCTCCTTATCTGCTCATCTAGCCAAACGGTGTAAAATAATCATGGGGCAGAATCAGCGGGAAAACCCTAGTAACATGAATAACCAGAGTAGATCAACCCCCCCCCCAAGGAATAATTTGGCAGATACAACTGAAGATCTCATTCATAAACAGATGGCTGAGATGTCAGAAACCAAATTCAGAATTTGGATTGCAAATAAGATCAATAAAATAGAGGTAAAATTGGAATTAGAAATTCAAGGAGCACTTCAAAAGTTGTCTCAAGAATTCAACAAATTCAAAGACAAAATCACCAAAGATTTTGACACATTGAGACAAGTTGCAGACCTCAAAGATCTGAGAAATACAGTAGAATCCCTCAGTAACAGAACGAGCAAACAGAAGAAAGGATTTCTGACATTGAAGACAAAGTTTTCAAATGCTCCCAAACATTCAAAGAGGAAGAAAAATGGAAGGCAAAAAAGGATCATTCTCTCAAAGAGCTGTGGGATAATTCAAAGAAAACCAATATTTGCCTTATACGGATCCCTGAAAGTGATGAAGTGGCTTTGCAACCACAGAGGCTCTTCAACTTTCCAGACATGCCAAGAGATTCTGAAATTCAGATAGCAGACAGTTTCAGAATCCCAACACGACTGACTACTGAACCCAAATAAGACATCCCCCAGGCACATCATAATTAACTTCACTAAAGTTAATATCAAGCAGAAAATTCTGAAAGCAGCCAGAAATAAGAAAACTATACCCTAAAAGGGAAGAATATTAGAATAACTACAGATCTCTCCCCTAAAACCTTTCAAGCTACAAGAAGGTGGTCATTGGCTTTTAATCTCCTAAAACAAACTAACTTTCAACCCAGGATCCTGTATCCAGCTAACCTGAGTTTCATTTATGATGGAGAAATGAAATATTTTAATGACATTCACATGTTGAAGAAGTTTGCCATAACTAACCCAGCTAACCAGGATATTCTCAGAACTATCCTCCACAATGAACAGTGTAATTCTCCACCACAAAAGTAAACTCACTCAGAAACTTTGATCAAATCCCCAATTCCACTGTGGCAAAAGGATTAAAAATGTCCACTGGACTTTTGAAAAACTCAATATCCAAAATTCTACTAGGCTTATCAATATTCTCAATAAATGTGAATGGCTTAAATTGTTCTCTAAAGAGGCACAGGTTGGCTCACTGGATACAAAAACTTAGGCAGATATCTGCTACATACAAGAATCTCATCTTATCCTAAAAGATAAATAAAGACTTGGGGTGAAGGGATGATCATCTATATTCCAGGCAAATGGAAAGCAGAAAAAAGCGGGTGTTGCAATCTTATTTGCAGATACAATAAGCTTTAAACCAACAAAACTAAGAAAGGATAAGGATGGACACTTCATATTTGTTAAGGGTAATAATCAATAAGATGAGATTGCAATTATTAATATTTACTCACCCAACCAGAATGCACCTCAATTTATAAGAGAAACTCTAACAGACACGGGAAACTTGATTTCCTCCAGCTCCATAGTAGTTGGAGATTTTAACAGACCTTTAACAGTGTTGGATAGATCCTCCAATAAAAAGCTAAGCAAAGAAATTTTAGATTTAAACTTAACCATTCAGCATTTGGATTTAACAGACATCTACAGAATATTTCATCCTAACAAAAATGAATACACATTCTTCTCATCAGTCCCCGGAACATACTCCAAAATCAATCACATCTTAGATCACAAGTCTAACCTCAGCAAATTTAAAATACAGAAATTATTCCTTGCTTCTTCTCAGACCATCATGGAATAAAAGATGAACTCAGTAACAACAGGAATCTGCATACTCTTACAAAAACATGGAAGCTAAATAACCTTATGCTGAATGATAGATGGGTCATAGATGAGATTAAGAAGGAAATTACCAAATCTTTGGAACAAAACGACAATGAAGACATGAATTATCAGAACCTCTGGGATACTGCACAGGCTGTCCTAAGAGAGAAATTTATAGCACTGCAAGCCTTCCTCAAGAGATTGGAAAGAGATGAAGTTAACAACTTAATGAGATATCTCAAGCAACTGGAAAAGGAAGAATATTCCAATCCCAAACCCAAGAGAAGAAAAGAAATCACCAAAATTAGAGCAGAATTAAATGAAATTGAAAACAAAAGAATTATACAACAGATCAATAAATCTAAAAGTTGGCTTTTTGAAAGGTAAACATAATAGATATACCTTTGGCTAACCTGACCAGGAGAAAAGGAGTAAAATCTCTAATTTCATCAATCAGAAATGCTAAAGACAAAATAAAAACAAGACTCCTCAGAAATTCAAAAATTCCTTAATGAATATTACAAGAAACTTTACTCTCAGAAATATGAAAATTTCAAGGAAGCACACCACCTTCCAAGACAGTGAGAATCAAGTGGAAATGTTGAACAGGCCTATATCAAGTTCTGAAATAGCATCAACAATACAAAATCTCCCTAAAAAGAAAACTCCAGGACCAGATGGCTTCACATCAGAATTCACCAAACCTTTAAGGAGAAAATAGTACCTATATTACTCAACCTTTTCCAACATATAGAAAAAGAAGGAATACTACGCAACACATTCTATGAAGAAAACATCACCTTGATCCCAAACCAGGAAAAGACACAACAAGAAAAGAAAATTACAGAAAAATATCACTAATGAATATTGATGCAAAAATATTCAACAAGATCCTAACAAACAGAATCCAGCAACACAGCAAACAAATTATACACCACGACCAAGTGAGTTTTATCCCAGGGTCTCAAGGCTCGTTCAATATACATAAATCTATAAATATAATTCAGCACATAAACAAATTAAAAAACAAAGACCATATGATTCTCTCAATTGATGCAGAAAAAGCTTTTGATAATATCTAGCATCCTTTCATGATCAGAACACTTAAGAAAACTGGTCTAGAAGGGACATTTCTTAAACTGATAGAGGCCATCTACAGCAAACCCACGGCCAATATTGTATTGAAGGGAGTTAAATTGAAATCATTACCACTCAGATGAGGAACCAGGCAAGGTTGCCCACTGTCTCTACTGCTCTTTAACATTGTAATGGAAGTTTTAGCCATTGCAATTACGGAAGAAAAGGCAATCAAAGATATCCATATAGGGTCAGAAAAGATCAAACTTTCACTCTTCACAGATGATATGATTGTATATCTGGAAAACACCAGGGATTCTACTACAAAACTCTTACAAGTGATCAAGGAATACTACAGTGTCTCAGGTTACAAAATCAACACTCACAAATCTGTATCCTCTATATATACCAACAATAGCCAACCTGAAAAAACAGTCAAGGACTCTATTCCATTCACAATAGTGCCAAAGAAGATGAAATATTTGGGATTTTACCTAAAAAAGTTCGTGAAAAAACTATATTAAGAGAACTATAAAACTCTAGAAAAAAAATAGCTAAAGATGTTAACAAATGGAAAAACATACCATGCTCATGGCTGGGAAGAATCAACATTGTTAAAATGTCCATGCTACCAAAAGCAATATACAATTTTAATGCAATCCCCATTAAAGCTCCATTGTCATACTTTAAAGATCTTGAGAAAAAAATACTTCATTTTATATGGAATCAGAAAAAACCTCAAATAGTGAAGACATTACTCAGAAATAAAAACAAAGCAGGAGGAATCATGATACCAGACCTCAGACTGCACTATAAATCAATAGTGAGCAAAATAGCATGGTACTGGCACAAAAACAGAGGTAGATGTATGGAAAAGAATAGAGAACCAAGAGATGAACCCAGCTACTTACTGTTATTTGATCTTTGACAAGCTAATTAAAAACATACACTGGGGAAAATGTTCCCTATTTAACAAATGATGCTGGGTGAACTGGCTGGCGACTTGTAGAAGACTGAAACTGGACTCACACTTTTCTTCATTAACTAGGATAGACTCTCACTGGATCAAAGATTTAAACTTAAGACATGAAACTATAAAAATGCTAGAAGAAAGTGCAGGGAAAACTCTTGAAGGAATCGGCCTGAGCGAACATTTTATGAGGAGGACTCCCCTGGCAATTGAAGCAGCATCAAAAATACACTACTGGGACCTGATCAAACTAAAAAGCATCTGCACAGCCAAGAACACAGTAAGTAAAACAAGCAGACAGCCCTTAGAATGAGAGAAGATATAGGTTAGGCCTCTGCCAAAGGTTTAATAACCAGAATCCACAGAGAACTCAAACATATTAGGAAGAAAAGAACAAGAGTTCCCATCTCAGGGTGGGCAAGGGACTTGAAGAGAAACTTCTGTGAACAAGACAGGCACACAGCCTACAGACACATGAGAAAATGCTCATCATCCTTAAGCATCAGAGAAATGCAAATCAAAACTACTTTGAGATATCATCTAACTCCAGTAAGATTAGCCCACATCACAAAATCCCAAAACCAGAGATGTTGGCGTGGATGTGGAGAAAAGGAAACACTTCTACATTGCTGGTGGGAGTGCAAACTAATATGGTCCTTTTGGAAAGATGTTTGGCGAATACTTAGAGCTCTAAAAACAGACCTGCCATTCGATCCTCTAACTCCTGTACTAGGTATATATCCAGAAGACCAAAAATCACATTATTACAAAAATATATGTACCAGAATGTTTATTGCAGCCCAATTCATAATTGCTAAGTCATGGAAGAAGCCCAAGTGCCTATCAACCCACAAATGGATTAATAAATTTTGATATATGTACACCATGGAATATTATGCAGCCTTAAAGAAAGATGGAGACTTTACCTCTTTCATGTTTACATGGATGGAGCTGGAACATATTCTTCTTATCAAAGTATCTCAAGAATGGAAGAAAAAGTATCCAAAGTACTCAGCCCTACTATGAAACTAATTTATAGCTTTCATATGAAGCCTATATCTCAATTATAGCACAAGAGTGTGGGGAAAGGGGCAAGGAGAGGAAGGGGAGGGAAGGGTGGAGGATCGGTGGAGGGAGGGTCATTGGTGGGACCTCATCTCAGGTGCATCTTAGAAGAGTACAGGTGAAACTTACTGAATTCAGAATATAAAGGTCTTTCCACAATAACCAACAAAATTCCATGAAGACTATGTTAATCAGTTTGATGAAAATATTTCAGATTGTATATGAAACCAACACACTGTACCCCTTGATTGCATTAATGTACACAGCTATGATTTACTAAAAAAAAAAAACAAAAATTTTAAAAAATGGAAGAAAAAATATCCAATGTACATTCACACTTTCATATGAAGAATAGATTACAACTATGGCCCAGGATAAAGGAGGGAGGAAGTGGGAATAAAAGGAGAGTTCAGATCACACCTATGGTGCATAATGCAAGGGTACAGGTCAGATCTATTAGTGCAGAGTATAAATGTCTTAACACAATAATTTAGTAAACAAGATGAGGTATACATTAACCAGTGTGATGTAAGCATTCCTAATTCTATATGATATCAGCACATTGTACCCCACAAATGCATTAATGTATACATGATCTATGTGTTTATGATTTAATAAAAATAAATAAATAAAAAAGAATACAACTGTGTAAGATATGTGTACAGGCAACTTTAATAAAAAGTTTTCTGTGATCAGGGATTAATGAGGGACTTTCATGCAGGAGTGCAAAGAAAAAGCAAGATCTCTCTCAGCTGGAATGAAGCATGTCTTCCCAGCTGACACATCACACACGCACACGCACACACACACACACACATACAAGCATACACACCTCGGCACATAATATGGGACTATGTACATGGTAGGTGGAATTAATCAACAAATTTTGAGCGATACCCACTGGGTTCCATCCAGGTCAATATCTGAAACTTCTCAGCTCCCTCCAGCCCCCCCATCTTGCCCAGCCTTGTCAAGGTATCATCTACTGTCACTCAACCTGTGACACCTTGTCTCACTTCTCCCCTAGCCTCATTCTACTGCCTGTGGTATTCCAAGTGCACATCGACGGCTTTGAGCCCTGATCTGGCTGCTCTGCAGACATCAGACAGAGATCTGCAGCTATCCTCCAGTGTTCATGCCCTTCTCTCTGGCATAAAATGCTTGAGGGTTTTTTAAATTATTTACATAGATTCAGAGGCTACAAGTGGTTTTCGGTTACTACAGATGAACTGCATAGGAGTACAGTCTAAGCTTTTAATGTGCCCATCACCTGACTAGTGTATATTGTACCCAATAGGTAATTTTTCATCCCCCACTCCTCTCATGCCCTCCTCCTTTTGAGACTCCAATGCCTATTAAGTCACTCTGACCAGGTACACACACTGCTTAGCTCCCACTTATAAGTGAGAATAAAAATCCCTGAGTTTTAACTTAGCACACAGCTCCCCAAAAGAAAGAATATATGTAGCCATTTGCCTAAGATCTGAAGTGTGTTAAGAGAAAGTGTTTGCAACTCTGGAGTCATGTTCATCAAAGAAATGTCCCCTTGCTTTTTCTCTCTTCCATCCTGCTACTTGAAAGGAGACCATGGTGTGATTTCCTTGAAAACCTCGCTGACAAGGACATGCCCTTACAATGACAGACTTCTAAAGGTGGGAGTAGCCCAGGTCTTTAGATGACCTTGTAGGGAAAGAGTCTCCTACAGCTTCCTACCAGCATGGACAGGTTCACCCAGTTTCATGAACTCCTCTGCCATTAGTTATAGCGGGTCTTTTTTACTCACAGCTCATGATTTCCTGCCTCCCACATATCCTACAATGCTGGAGTTCTTTATTACTTTCAAGAGAGGAGAAAGATATTACAAAACCCAAATTGTTTCTGTCAGAAATGGTCAACGATTTGGTGACTTCTCATAGCCAAAAGTCTATAAATCCCTACATCTTAGAAAGTCGGGTTGTGAAAATCTGCTTTGTCAATGAATGTAATAAGAGGACCAGCCTCTTTTTTTCTGGTCCACATAGTCTGCAGAGACAATAGGAGAGAGTGAGTGATCATCACTCTTTTTTCTGACCCTGCAGAGATTTTTTTCTAGGTCAGGGATAAGAAGTTCTGTAAAAATATAGAAAATAACTGGCAAACAGAAGCAGCAAGGAGTAAGGAAGATGAACACAGTATGGAACCAGACCTACAAGCTGAGTGACCTTGAACAAAGAATATACCACCTGGTGAACAGATAGTTTTGCCCAATTTATAGGGTTGCTGTGAAGATTTCGCTCATAGCAGTTCCAGGCCTCTCCACAGCCTGAACTTCCCAGGATTAAGTGGGGGGGTTGTGTTAGTCAGGGCTCTCCAGAGAAACAGAACCAATTCTGTGTGTGTGTGTGGGTAAAGAGAAAAACAGAGAGGGAGATTTATTTTAGGAAATAGGCTCATGCAATTGTACAGACTCAGTTCAAAATCTGCAGGGTGAGCTGATTAAGTGAGAGATGCAAGGAATAATCACTGTTGCAATCTAAATCCAAACGCCATCTGCTGGCAATATTCCTTCTTGCACATGGAAAGTCAGTCTTTTCTTCTATGTAAAGGCCTCCAGCTGATTGAATGTGGCCCACCCACCTTGGGGAGGGCGATCTGCTTTATTCAAAATCTGCTACTTTAAATACTAATTTCATACCCTGTATTAATGAGAAGTAAAAAATAAATTCATTAATTAATGTTTAAAAATAAAAATAATGCTATGACAAAATAAAACACATAAAAATTTTAAAAAATTACAACATAAAATAAACAAATAAATAAATATTAATTTCATCCAAAAAACACACACAGAGAAACAACCAGAATAATCTTTGATCACAAAGCACTGTGGCCTAGCCACTTTGACACATAAAATTAACCATCATGGGAAGGGAAAAGTCTACATTTCAGGAATCTGTATGTTTTATAATCTCTCCAAGTGTGATGTAGACACAGCCAGTTTGAGGACCATTCTCAGAGGTGAATCATAAGGTCACTGACGGCTTCAGGATTTCTATTCCTACTACCATGAGAGTGGCCAGTCTTCTTTCCTTTGTGAAACTGGTTGTGCCTGCCCCACATTTATCTCAAAACCAACCTTCTGTCACATGTCAGGCCAAGAAATGGTCTCTCTATACACGGCCAGGATAGACCAAGCTGTGGACATGTAAGGAGTAGACAGTGGACCACATCTACCTGCTGACTGTCAGCTTTTCTGGGTGGAAGTTCTTCTCTCCCTTTGGCCTCTCCCTCCACAGATCCAATTCTTCAGAACCTGAGACCCACTACAGCAGCTGCTTATGAATCACCAGCTCACCCACCAACCATTCTAGTCACCAAATATTTCCCAGAGTGTTTCTCCACCCTGGCCACCCATGGGGCATTTTCAAAACACAAATGACTGGACCCTCCCAAGAACTACTGCAGCAGAACTTCTAGAGGTGGCTCTTAAGCAGATATATGTTGAAAAATCTCCACAGAGGATTTTGATATGCAAAAAGATTAGAACCCACCAGCTCCACCAATGACAATACAAAAAAACATCAGGTGCCAATGTTTGCTGCTTCTTGATAGGATGCCAGCAGAGGATTTTTCATAGTAAAGGCAGAAAGGTCTGCTAAAGAATATTCACATCCTCTGCCCTATGACTTTCTAGTCTTTCCTGCTCAGGCCTTAGGCATGGCCCTGTGACTCTCTTTAGCCAACAGGATACGCCACTTCTCTTACTTCTATGAGGCCATGAGAACAAGCCTGAGCTATTCACTAGAGGACAAGAGTGGAGCAGAGCCAACTGCCCCAGCTGAGGCCAACTAAGACTAGTTAACAGGCTGCTGCCAAGAACAGAACACCCCCTCAGGCCCAGTCTAGCCAAAAATCAATGGACTCAACCAGCTCCTCAGCTTCTAGTGAAAATCCAGCACCTATTTGCTAGGGATCTGTTTGTAAAGTTCTTCACTTTGCCTTCTGCAGCCTAGGAGAGGAGTGAAGTGGGGACAGGGCACTTTCTCCAGCTCCCTCCAGCATCTGGTTCAGCACCACCATTAACACAGCAAGAAAAATGTTCCATCTTTCCCACTGACTAACAAGGAGTTTGCGACAGAAAGTGTCTGAAAATAAATTATACATGAGACACGGTTTCTGAACTACTTACAAGTTTTGTTCCAAGATATTTTTACTTGTATTCAACTATTCCCTCCAGGGGTGAACTACCCAACCAAGATGTTAAATAGAATTAGAAAAGAGCCTTAAAAGGATCCACTGGGCCCCACTAATGGTGAGCCAAGCACATGCATGTGATAGGGCTCCTCAAGTCCCTGTGTGGCTTTCTGTATTTGCATCTTCCCTTTAAAATAGCTGAGCCTTTTAACTATAGTGGTGGTTCTTAAGGAGTAGAGCATCTTCCCCCCAAAACAAACAATTTCTCATATAATGTGCTCATTGAAAATGTAGCCCACCGCCAGCAGCAGCCAGGAACTCTGCAGGGACCCCTGCTGGACCTTGGCCTACCGCCAGCAGTGGCTAGGAAGTCAGCTGGGTCTCCCGTGAGGTGCTAATTTGTGCCCTGCCCAGCCTCGGTTTACTGCCCGCGGAGACCCCCACTGGCTCCAATCCGTGCCCCAGGTTGGCTGCCCACAGTGGCCAGGAACTCCACTCCTCTGGTACACCTGCGGCCCGACTGGCACCCCACTGGGTCTTGGCCTGCCACCAGCAGTGGCCAGGAAGTCCACAGGGACTCCTGCTCGGCCTCAGCCTGCCCCAGGCCACCACTCACAGTGGCCAGAAACTCCACTCACCAGGATTGGACCCCACTGGGCCTAGGCCCACTGCCAGCAGCAGCCAGGAACTCCCACGCAGCCCAATTCACACCCCACCGGGTCTTGGCCCATTGCCAGCAGCCGCCAGAAAATCCGCCCCACCCAGCCTCAGCCAGCCACCTGCTGGGACTCCTCATGGCTCTAATTCACACCCTCTGGGACTGCTGGAGACACAGGCTCCCTTTGTAAAGGCCACTGGATACCCAATCCGATGCCCTGCTGCTTGATCTGGGTGTGCCACACAGCTCCCGCAGCCAGAACTCCCTGGGTGGGGCAGTCCCAGAGGAGCCACACAGGGTCACTCCCAGCAACAACAGAGTGATCCTGCAAGGGTCTGATCTGGGAGAGACACCTCCCAACTCTGAGGATGGTCATAAGCAACAGTGAAAAATAATCATGAGGCAGAATCAACCAAAAAACTCTGGCAATATGAATAATCAGAGTAGATCAACTCCCCTGAGGAACGACAAGGTAGATACAGCACAAGATCCCTTGCATCATCATCATAATGGATGAGATGTCAGAAATTGAATTCAGAGTCTGGATCACAAATAAGATCAGCAGAATGGAGGAAAATATGGAATTAGAATTTCAAGCAGTAATCCAAAAGATGTCTCAATAATTGAACAAATTCAAAGACAAAATGACCAAACATTTTGACACATTGAAACAAGAAGTTACAGCCCTCAAAGATCTGAGAAACACAGTAGAATTCCTCAGTAACAGAATAGAGTAAGCAGAAGAAAGGACTTCTGACATGGAAGACAAAGCTTTCAAATACTCCCAAACTTGTAAAGAGGAAGAGAAATGGAAGGCAAAAATGGATCATTCTCTCAGACAGCTCTGGGATAACTGGAAGAAAACCAATATTCACCTTACAGGGATATCTGAAAATGATAAAGTGGCATCACAAGGCAGAATCTCTTCTTTATGAGATTATGAAAGAGAACTTTCCAGACATGCCAAGAGATTCTGAAATTCAGATAGCAGACAGTTTCAGAACCCCATCACAACTCAACCCGAATAAGTCATCCCCCAGGCACATCATACTTAACTTCACTAAAGTTAATATGAAGGAGAAAATTCTGAAAGCAGCCAGACATAAGAAATCCATTACCTACAAGGGGAAGAATATTAGAATCTCTCTGATCAAACCTTTCAAGCTAGAAGAGAATGGTCATCAACTTTTAATCTTCTAAAACAAAAGAACTTTCAACCCAGGATCCTGTACCCAGCTAAATTGAGTTTCATTTATGATGGAGAAATTAAATACACTAATGATATCCACATGTTGAAGAAATTTCCTATAACTAAACCAGCTCTCCAGGATATTCTCAGACCTATCCTCCATAATGACCAGCGTAATCCTCCACCACAAAAGTAAACTCACCCAGAAACTTTCTATCAAATTTCAACTTCCACAGTGATGAAAGGATTGAAAATGTCCACTGGACTTTCTAAAGATTTATCATTAGTTTCAATTAATGTGAATGGTTTAAATTGTCCTCTAAAGAGGCATAGGTTGGCTGACTGGATA
>CAUYON010020991.1:0-23387 GCA_963573935.1 Arctocebus calabarensis
GAAATAACAACAGACCCCTCAGAAATTAAAAAAATCCTTTATAAAAACTATACTATACTATACTATAAAATATATATATACTTGATGCTATTTCAGAACTAATTGGTATGAAGACTACTTAGAAAAAAAGGCCATTCCAGATCAGAAATAATTAGAGTCTTTTCCTCTATCTACATAAAGTCAAACTGAACAGATCAAAAGATCAAAGGAAGGCAACTGACTTACTTTCTTCTCCCTGAAATACTGACTTACTTTCCTTCCCCTGAAAACCCAAAGCTAGTAGACTTGGCTCAAATCATTTAAAACAGAATATCTGTCTCTCAGGTTAATTTACAAGTTAATCTGTCTCCCTATCTTTTCTTTCTACCTAGCAACCACTTGTTGCACTATACTCCACATGTTCTCCTTCCCTTTTAAAAGTCATCTATAAAGGGTATCTAATCATCATTGAGACATTAGGTAATCACTATTAAGATTCACTTTTAAATACCATAGGTATTGGAAATAAACGTTTCTCTTATTAACCGGTTTTAATTGTGAATTGATCTTTCAGTGAACTTCTGGGGAAAGAGGGTAAGTTTCCTCTTACCCCTACAGGGCCCAATTTCATTCTTTTACAGCTAGGAATCTCATTTTACCAGCATCATTTATTGAGAAGAATTCTTTTTCTGTAGTGTATGTTAAAGATCAGTTGGCTATAAATATGTGGCTTTATTTCTAGGTTCTCTATTCTGTTCCATTGACCTATTTCTCTATATTTATACCAGTATCATGCTGTGTGAACAGACAGCCTACAGAATGGGAGAAAATATTTGAAAACAATGCATCTGGCAGGGAACTAATATCCAGAATTTACAAGAAACTCAAACAACTCAATGACAACAAAAACAACAAACCCAAAAATCTCAATTAAAAAGTGAGAAATGCATATGAATTTTCAAAGAAGTCATACAAATGCAGCAACAGTCAGATAACAAATGCTCAAATTCAATAGTCTCAGTGAAATACAAATTAAAAGTACAATGAAATATCTTACTCCAGTCAGAATGATTATTATTCAAAAGTCAAAAACTAACAAATTTCTGAAAAAGAAACTCTTTGTAGAGAAGAGGGAACTCATGTACTCTTGATGGGAATGTAAAATTAGTACAATCTGTATAGAAAGCAGTATGGATATTTCTCAAAGAATTAAATATGCAACTACCAGAAATCTCAGTATGGGGCCTCTACCAAGGAAAAGACATCATTATACCAAGGAAGGAGCAAAATGTCCTACTAGAGGCAGCTTTCCCCAGAAGCTCCTGTCCAGAAAGAGAAAAACTGGACTGAAGTGAACTCAGATAAGTCAAATTTCAGTAAGTGAGCACCAGGAGAAGAAATCAAGATGCATTTCATCCCCATTGAGAAAGCAAAAGAAAGGTAACAGAGATCAGGTATGAAGTGACTAGACTGATGGCACCTGTTGCTGAGGGATAACAAGCTCCTTTCTCAAGTGGAAGGCTTACCATGGTCTTTCCTGAGCAAGTAGGGAACAGAGAACCTCTCATCTCACCCCACAGGATAGAGCTGTGAGGTTCTAGTTCTCTTGTTACCTAGGAATATCTACCTCTGAGTCCAGTTCTATCCTGCTGGTTGCCAAAGTCAATAAATATTCTCTCTGCAGTATTGTGTCCACAACCTACCCCTCCCCATCTCTGGTTGCCTGATGGACCTCCCCTGCAGAAGTTGGAGTGTTTGAGTTCTCTGAGAAGCCTCTGCATTGTGTGAGCCACTAAACTGTGTGGTGCCTTGCCTGCTGCAAAAGGAAACAGTGGCACAGTACTTTTAACTTTCGCATAAGGAGGTATAGTCTCCCTGGCTCTCATTCCTGCTAAAGGAGACATTTCCCTAGCCATCTTGAGATCCCTTGCCTGGTGTCTATGCTAGAAAATCCCTGATCACTCTCAGCTTCCCTGTTTGCAACTTGAAGAGAGACAGACCTAGCCTCGAGTGACCAGCACTGGGAAGGTCCAGGGAGTAGACCACTTCCTCTGGTTGAATTTTATATAGTCCACAGACAGGACACAGGGGTAAAGGGGAAGGACTGCAGCTTCTCTCAACTTTTTTGCATGCATGCTGTAAACACTGCAGGAGTGAATTTGACTGGAACTCTCAGTTAGAACTGTCCATCAATTCTTGTTCTCTGGCCACCACTGGCTGGGGCCACAGGTTCATATTTTATTTGACTTTGAATGTTCAGGGGAAGGTTGAAACAGTGAGGAGTGAAATCAGGGTGTCTGTCTGCAGATTCCCTTCCTCCAGGTATTTCTGGCAAGGGACAAGACCACAGCTTTTTGAATCTTTCTGCAGCAGAAGCTCCTGCAAAATATTGTGGCTCTTATAAATGGATACCAGGATCGAATCAGGCTGTGCTATCTCAGCAATCTGGTTCTCAGAGACTCTTCCTGAGCTCTGAAAGAGAGTTTCACAAGGCTATAAGGGAAGGACCACAACCCAAACCTCCAGTTCATTGATGAAGGGTTGGTTACCTCCAGGTCCTGGGGCATCCAGATATAGTGTCATCCCACCAATTTTTAGTTATCAAATACATCAGCACAGTGCTTCCTAAGAGACCCCAATTAAATTACCAGTTAATAACTATTCAGAACAACCTTTTTTCAACTAAAAAAGTACAATTAATATAAAAAAGCTGAAAATACTCATGGAGAAGAGCCAGAAGAAGGATTCTGGTGACATAAAAAATCAGAGAAGATCCACAAGAGAGATGCAGAAGAAAATGTCAGCCATGGAGAAATCAATGAAATTTCAGAAATAGAATTCAGAAAATGAATGGTAAATAGAAAACCTACACAAAGGGAAAGGATATGTGCATATTTTGAATCAGACAAAAGCTTGATAACTAGGATATATAGAGAACTCAAATTAATCAACATGAAAAAAGCTAACAATCCCTTATATCAATGAGCGAGAGAGATGAATAGAACTTTCTCTAAAGAAGACAGACAAATGGCTAAAAAACATATGAAAAAATGCTCATCATCCCTAATTATTAGAGAAACACAAACCAAAATGATCCTCAGATATCAACTAACTGCAGTGAGAATGGCCCATGTCACAGAATCTCTAAACTACAGATGCTGACATGAATGTGGAGAAAAGGGAACACTTTTACACAGCTGGTGGGACTGCAAACTAATACAAATTTTTTGGAAGGAAATATGGAGTACCCTCAAAGAATTCAAACTAGACCTCCTATTTGAGTCTATAATTCCATTACTGGGCATCTACCCAGAAGAAAAAAAATAATCCTTTTGCCATAAGGACAATTGCAGTAGACTGTTTATCACAGCTCAATTCACAATTGTCAAAATGTGGAAATGGCCTAAATGTCCACCAACCCAGGAATGGAATAACAGGGTGGCACCTGTTGCTCAGTAGGTAGGGCACTGGCCCCACATACTGAGGGTGGAGGGATCTAACTGCAACAAAAAATAGCTGGGCATTGTGGCAGGCCCCTGTAGTCCCAGCTACACGGGAGACTGAGGCAAAAGAATCGCCTGAACCCAGGAGTTACTCTACCAAGGGCGATAAAGTGAGATTCTGTCTAAAAAAACAAACAAACAAATCAACAAGGCATGGTATAAGTATACCATGGAATACTATTCAGCCATTTAAAAAGATGGTGACTTTACATCTTTTGTTTTAACCTGGATGGAAGTGGAACACGTTCTTCTTAGTAAAGCACCACAAGGATTGAGAAACAAGAATCTCATGTACTCAGTTTTGATATGAAGACAATTAATGATCTAGTACATGGTAGGGGATAGGATAAGGGTAGAGCAGAGAGAGGGAAGGAAGGAGGGGGTTTGAAGATCATGGTGTGTGACACACCTTTTGGGGAAGGGACACAATTATAACAGGAACTTTACCCAACAAATGCAATCAATGTAACCTGGTTGTTTGTACCCTCAATGAATCCATAGCAACTAAAAAAAATAGCTTAAAATTTTTCTCAAGAAATTAGCCAACTTAAAGACAAAGTCACCAAGTATGTGGACATAATCGGGAAAGCTAAAGCAGAGCTTAAGGAATGAGGAGCTTCAAAAAACAGTAGAGATTCTCAGTAATGGAGTAGCATTTGGAGAATAAAAAATTTCAGAAATTGAAGAGAAGACTTCTGAACTATCCCAATCATCAAAGAGACTGAACAAAGAGCAAAGGCAGAATATTCCTGGGGAGAGTAATGGGATTATTCCAAAATATCAAACATCCAAATTATATTAATTCCTGAAGGAGAAGAGGATGAGTTTAAAGGCACTGATGCTCTACTTCAAGACACCATGATGATGAATTTCCTAAGCATTGTGAGAATCACAAAAATTCAGAGAGTAGATAATTGCAGAACCCCAGCACAACTAAGTCCAAACACAACTCTCAGACACATTTTAATTAACTTTTCCAAAGTCAATATAAAGAAGAAAATACTGTAAGCAGTCAAACATAAGAAAAGTCTTACCCTTACCTACAGTGGGAAAAATACAAGTATGAGTGCAGATCTTATAGCAGAAACTTTTCAAGCCAAAAAGGATGGTCTTTGGTCTCTTACCTTATTAAACAAAAGCATTTTCAGCCCAAGATCCTGTATCCTGCTAAACTCAGATTCATTTGCAATGAAGAAATCAAATATTTTACTGACATGCAAGTGTTGAGGAAATTTGCCATAACCAGAACAGCTCTATAGGAATTATTCAGATCCATCCTTCATATTGACCAGAATATCCCCCCCCCAGAAATTTATGAACAAAGCCTAGCTTCCACAATGGCATAAGAGATAAAAATGATCGCTAGACCTCTGAAGAGTGAAATGACCTAATCTCCACCATATCTATCAGTACTCTCAATAAATGAAAATGGCTTAAATTCCCCTCTAAAGTGGCACAGATGGGTGGACTGGATACAAAAGCTCAAGTCCAATATCTCTTGTTTCTAAGAAACACATCTAACCTTAAAGTATAAAGCAAGACTCATAGTGAAGGGATAGAAAACAATAATGTAGGTAGATTGAAATCAGAAAAAAATCAGGGGTTGCAATCTTCTTTGCAAATACAATGGGATTGAAACTAACAAAAATAAGGAAAGACAAGGAAGGCACTACATACTGGTCAAGGGAAACATACAACATAAAGATATTTTAGTCCTTCACATCTATGCACCCAACCTAAATGATCCTTGATACATAAAACAAACCCTAAAAAATCTGAACAATATGATAGCTTCCTGAACCAGAATAGTGGAAGACTTTAGCACCCATTTAACAGTATTGTAAAGATCCTCTAAGCATAACTTCAAAAAATAAATAATGGACTTAAACACAACCCTAGAACAAATGGGATTAACAGACATATACACAATACTTTACTTTAAGAGAAGTGAATACACATTCTTCTTATCATCACATTAATCCTGCCCCCAAATTGATCATATGTTAAATCACATGTCTAACCTCAACACATCCAAAAGAATATAAATTATTTCTTTTTTCTTCTTGAACCATCACAGAATAAAAGTTGATCTCAACAGCAACAAAAAACTTCATATCCACATAGAGTCTCAAAAACTAAATAACCTTATGCTATATGACGGCTAGGTAAAATATGAAATTAAGAAGGACATAATTAGCTTTCTTGAACAAAACAACAATGAAGCCACGAGTTATAAAAATCTATGGGAACCTGCAAAGGCAGACCTAAGAGGGAAATTTATGAATTTTGAAATCATTATGAAATGATGAAGCATTAGATGCCTTCATCAAGAAAACAGAAAGAGAGCAAGACAACAACCTAATGGATCATCTCAAGCAACTGGAAAAGGAAGAACAATTCAATCCCATATTCTGCAGAAGAAAAGAAATAACCCAAATTAGAGCAGAATTAAATGAAATTGAAAACAAAAGAATCCTTTGGAAGATCAGCAAAACAAAATGTAGGCTCTTTGACAAGATTAAAATCAATAAACTCTTAGTCAGACTAACTAGAAATAGATATGTAAGATCTCGGGCAGTTCCTGTGGCTCAGTGGGTAGGGTGCCAGCCCCTTATATTGAGGGTGGTGGGTTCAAACCTGGCCCTGGCCAAACTGCAACAAAAAATAGCAGGGTGTTGTGGTGGGTGCTTGTAGTCGAAGCTACTCAGGAGGCTGAGGCAAGAGAATTGCTTAAGCCCCGGAGTTGGAGGTTGCTGTGAGTCAGTGAGCTGTGATGCCACGGTACTCTACCAAGGGTGATAAAGTGAGACTCTGTCTCAAACAAAAAAAGAAGGAAAAAAGAAAAGCAAGATCTCTAATAATATCAATCATAAATGAAAAAGAATAAATAAGGAGATAACAACAGATACAACAGAAATACAAAATACAAAAGATCCTCAATAATTACCACAAAAACTGCCCAGAAAGATGGACATGTGGAGAAAATGAACCAATATCTGGAATCAGGTCACTTTCCTAAATCCAAGCAGAAGGAATTAAAAAACAAAAATTATTTTTGAGACAGAGTCTCACTTTGTTGCCCTTGGTAGTGTTGTGGCATCACAGCTCACAGCAACTTCAAATTCTTGGGCTTAAGCAATTCTCTTGCCTCAGCCTCCCAAGCAGCTGGTACTATAGGCTCCCACCACAATACCTAGCTATTTTTTGTTTGTTTTGTCTTAGAAGGCCCAGGCTGGATTTGAAACCACCAGTCCCGAAGTATGTGGCTGGTGCCCTAACCACTGAGCTATGGGCACAATCAAGAATTAGAAATTTTGAATAAACCTTTATCAACACTGAAATTGCATCAACAATAAATAATCTTACAAAAGAGAAAAACCCTAGACCAGATTGTTTCAGACCAGTATTCTACCACATCTTCAAAGAAAAAGTAGTACTTATATTGCATAACCTGTTCCAAAACATGGGGAAGAAAGGAATCCTCCCCCAACACATTCTATAAAGCAAATATTACACTGATTTCAAAACAAGAAAAGGATCCAACAAAAAACAAACCCCCAGGCCAATATCATTAGTGAATATTGACACAAAGGTATTCAATTATAAAAATACACATTAAAAAATTATACATCATGATCAAATAGGTTTTATCCCAGGGATGCAAGGTTGGTTCAATATACACGAATCCCTAAATTTAATTCAACATATAGATAAAATTAAAAAAAAATTAGGAATTTCTCAATTGATGCACAAATGATTTGACAATATCTACTATTCTTTCTTGATAAGAACACTTAATAGTCTTAGGTGGGGCATTTCTTAAACTAATATAGACCATGTATACTACAAACCTACAGCCAATATAATTTTGAATGGGATAAAACTGAAAGCATTTCTGCTCAGAACTGGAACTAGACAATCATGCCCACTATCACCACTGCTATTCCACATAGTGCTGAAAGTCCTAGCCAGTACAATCAGGCAAGAGATGGAGATCAAAAGTATTCAAATGGGGACAGGGGAGGTCAAATTCTTGCTCATTGCAGACGACATGATCTTATACCTGGAAAACTCTAGGGACTCAAATACAAAGCTCTTAAAAGTGATCAGGGAATATAGCAGCACCTTGGGATAAAAAAAAAAATCAATATTCACAAATCAGTAGCCTTGATTTATGACAATAATAGTCATTCTGAGAACAAAATGAAAGACTCAATACCGGACACGTAGCAACCAGGCTAGTTCCAGAATCTGAAACAGTTCGTGGGGTTTGGGGGTGCTGCTGGAGCTACTGCCGCCGCTGCCTCAACGTTTGATCGTTTGCAATATCAGGCTTTGAAAACTTAAACACGGGATTTCTACCAGACAAGTTACAGCATTGATGATCAATCACAGCAGTCCTATGGAGGAAGTGGAAGACCCTATAGCAAACAGTATGCCGGCTATGACTACTCGCACCAAGGCCGATTTGTCCCACCAGACATGATGCAGCCCCAGCAGCCATATACTGGACAGATTTTCCAGCCAACTCAGACATATACTCCCTCACCTCAGCCATTCTATGGAAACAACTTTGAGGATGAGCTGCCTTTATTGGAAGAGTTAGGTATCAATTGGGACCACGTCTTTCAAAAAACACTAACAGCGTTATATCCATTAAAAGTAGCAGATGGCAGCATCATGAACGAAACTGATTTGGCGGGACCAATGGATTTTTGCCTTGCCTTTGGAGCAACATTATTGCTGGCTAGCAAAATCCAGTTTGGCTATGTATATGGGATCGGTGCAATTGGATGTTTAGGAATGTTTTGTTTATTGAACTTAATGAGTATGACAGGTGTTTCATTTGGTTGTGTGGCAAGTGTCCTTGATATTGTCTTCTTCCCATGACTCTACTTTCCAGTTTTACAGTCATATTTTCTTTGCAAGGAATGGTAGGAATCATTCTCACTGCTGGAATTATTGGCTGGTGTAGTTTTTCTGCTTCCAAAGTTTTTATTTCTTCATTAGCCGTGGAAGGACAGCAACTTTTGGTATCATATCCTTATGCTTTGTTATATGGAGTCTTTGCCCTAATTTCCATCTTTTGAACTGAGTTTATCTAGGATGCGAACATCTGCAGGCCAGACACACAAAAAGAACCTTGAACTCTTACATTAGACCAGCAAACTGCTGCAGCACAACTTGTATGCAGATTTACATTTGACTATTGGAGCAATGGAAGTAAATGTGTACCTTTTATTCATTTTTACAGAACTTTTGAATACTATATTGGATTTACTTGGAGGGTGAGCAGCTTTAATTTTTGTGTTTATACAAATAACAAATGGTATTTCTTCATGTCCCTTGCAGCCTTGGGGGGGGGACTTTTTTCCTTGCAAATTATAATGTTTTTGATAGATTTTTATTACCCATGGGATATTGACCATAATGCTGATGATCTTTCTTAAAACCAGCCCCAATCTAGTAGATACAGACTTACTGCACAAATATTTTTCCAAGAAAGAAAAATTGCCTGTATCCTCAAGGCAAGTGCCCACTCGAAGCAAAAGAAGTAATCCAAATGTAGAATTTTATGAGTAAACACTTCAAAAAGTTGACATTCCTGTAAATTATCTCATAGAGTTTTTGCTAAAATTGGGAGATACAAGAAGTTCACAGTCTATCTTACTGTAAATATGAAATATGAACACTTATTTAGGTAATAGTAGCCCTTAATGACCTGGATTAGCCACATGAATGCTTATGGTTGAGTCTCCATATTTCCCAAGGGGAAAAAAGTCACTAACCTTTTTTTGAGAAAAATATTTAAAATTTCACAATTTCAGTATTGCAGTTATTGATGTAAAGTACATTTGAATGCTTATTAAAATTTTCCCAATTAAAAAAAGAAAAGACTCAATACCTTTTATAGTAGCTCCACAGAAGATGAAATGCCTGGGAATGTATCTAATGAATGAAACAAAGGATCTCTATAAACAGAACTATGAAACCCTGAGAAAACAATAGCAAAAGAAGTTAACAAATGAAAGAACCACGTTTGTGGCTGGGAAGAAGCAACATCATTAAAATGCCCATACTACCAAAAGCAATCTACAGATTTAATGCTATCCACATCCAAGCACCAATGATAAACTTTGAAGAACTTGAAAAAATAGTACTTTGTTTCATATGGAATCAGAAAAAAAACCCTGAATAGCTAATCCTATTTTTAGAAATAAAAACAAACCTGAAGGCATAGCATTACCAGAATTCAGATTGTACTACAAACCTATAGTGATCTAAACAGCATGATATTGGCACAAAATACAGATATGGATCTATGGACTAAAAGAAAGCATCTAGAGATGAACCCAGCCACATATTACCATTTGACCCACATCTCTCACCATTGACAAAAAGTGACTCGGGTTAGATAAAAGTTTTAAATTTAAGAAACAAATCAATAAAAATTATAGAAAAGAGTATTGGGATAATGCTTCACAAAATTGGCCTGGGAAAAGATTTTATGAAGAAGACCCCCACCCCCAGCAAGTCCTTCCAGGTGAGAAGGGAACACTTTTATATTGGTGGGATTGCAAGCCAATACAACGTTTACTGAAAGAAGTATGGAGAATTATTAAAGAACCAAAAGTGAACCTTCCATTTGATCTTGCAATTCAGTTACCAGATATCTACCCAGAAGAACAAATATCGTTTTACTACAAGGACATTTGCACCAGACTGTTTATTGCAGTGCAATTCACAATTTCTGAGTCATGGAAGCAAAGCAAATGCCCATTAGCCCATGAATGGATTAACAAACTGTGGTATATGTTTACCACAGAGTCCGATTCAGCTATAAGAAAAGATGGGAACTTTACATCTTTTATGTTTACCTGGATGGAATTGAAAAACATTCTTTTTAGTAAAGTATCTAAAAATTGAAAAAAAAATCCAACGTACTCAGTACTGTTATGAAACCAACATATAAACAACTTCATACCCACATGAAAGGTAAAACACAAATACAGTCTAGCAAGGGGAAGGGAGAAAAGGGAGAGTGGAGGTGGGTAGATGGAGGGAGATTGGTGGGTGGAGGGAGGGCAATTGGCCCGAGATCTCACCTATTGTACACAATGGGTTCAGAATGCCCCCTGGGTAAAGTGCTCAATTACAACTTGAACTTTATGTTAGAATTGAAAACAATGTAACCTAAACATTTTGTACCCTCATATTATTTTAATCATAATACTCATATTAATTTGAAAAAATTAAATGTCTGCTAAAAGAAAAATAAAGAAATCATTATGCTTATATATGTGTATATATAAATATATATGCTGATGGACACTTAGGTTGATTACATATCTTTGCTATTGTTAACACTGTTGACAATAGCAAAGATATGTAATCCTAAGTGTCCATCAGTGAATGACCGGAAAAAGAAAATGTGACACATAAGCACAATGGGATACTATTCAGTCATAAAATATAAAATAATGTCCTTTGCAGCAACATGGATGGAATTGGAGGCCATTATCTTAAGTGAAATAGGTCAGACACAGAAAAACAAATACAGCAGCATCTTCTCATTCATAAATGACAGCTAAATAATGTGTACACATGGATGTATAGTGTGGAATGATGGATAATGGTAACTTGGGAGGTTGAGGGGTCAGAGAGTTCACCTCATCATTCCCTCAATAATGGTGAGAAATTATTTAATGGGCACAATGTACATTATTGAGGTAATGGATACCCTAAAAGGTCTGACATCATCACCATGTGATATATAACAAAATTGTACTTGTATTTCATAAATTTATAAAAATTAAAAAATAAATAAAATGAAGTAGAAAATGAATCAACTACCTAAGGGCAAAGAAACTAACTTTAGACATTATCAACCATGCACTAACCTTCAAGCAGGTAAAGTCAGATTCCTATACATATTTATTTTTATTTGTGTTTGTTCCTTTAACACTCCATGTTTTATCTTGGGTTTACTAATGCCATCAATAACAAACAAAAGATTTAACTTTTCACAATTTATCGTTAACTTCAGAAATTCATGGAATTGTGTGAAAGACATCTTTAAGGGACCTGATGTCCAATATGAGGGATCCCTTTTCAAGACTTTTCCTGATCACTTTTCTGTATATGCAATCTAGCATTGATAAAATACAGATTCATAGAAATTGTGATTTTTTTTCATTTTTATCCCCAGGGATTTCTTTTAGGAGAAGAGATATTATTCTCATTCTTTTATCTTTGGATGTGCTCTTGAATAGTATATATCCACGTAGAGAGTAGAGGAAAGAATAGTCTGAGCCTATTAGGTATGTAGTATTAGAAAAACATTGGCTAGAATAACTTACCTATTGTTCATTCTTCCTCCCCCTACTTCCTTTTCCTCCTTTATTAGCCTTTTCATTTTTTGGCTTCTTCAAATTCAGTTTTCAAAATTATGTGTAGTATATTAACATTTTTTTCATGAAGTATCTTTGCCTGTTGGCCGAAGAGAAGCAAACAAAAATAGTTTCTGTCTTTTTCAAACTGTCTTGTCTGTCTGTGAAGACTACTCAAGTCTCATCATTAATTTCCTTTCACTTGACCCTCATGGCCCCTTAGAAGGCCATACTTTATGGTTTATCAGCAACGTTTACTAATAATAGTAGTAAGAGTCTTTTACGTAAGAAGATTGGGGAGAAGTAGATCATTAGTCAACTCTTTACTAACTTATCTAAAAGAGTTAAGAGATTAATAATGATAAAACCATTTTTCTTTCTTCCCTTAAAAGCTAAAAGTATTCTCTTGGCAGTACTCCTATTGTCTGCCACAGTGGGACAGAAGAGACCTACAGCCCAGTGAATTTTAGTATAGAACCTCTTTGTTAGCTGCCTTTACTAATCACTATATAGCCACATATATTGTTTTCTCAGACAAAAGGACAAAGACTGTGCTTGAGAAAATCAGCATATTTTTAATATTGGAAAATATTATATTATTGAATGTCTTTTTTCTGTACATTATATGATTTATATTCAGAAACCATTATAATTTTTTAAATCTCCTGGTGGGTATTCTTTGTTATCCTCTTGTCTTTTGCACAACAAAAATAGGCTTTGCCTTACACAGGTTAAGTCAGAACTAAAGTTCCTTTGGTGAACTTGGAAGTATGAACAGTAAGTGTATTGAAGATTATTCACCACATAATATACTGTTTCCTCCCATTGCCTATGTTCAATGTAAAAATCATGAATGTTCATTTTTCAGGAGCCTGATAAAATATAATATGTCTTTTTGAAGTTAGAAACATTTTCCTCTGTTAAAGTTTCAAATAAAATATAGATGCATATTTTCAAGCAAAAAAAAAAAACTCATACCCTAATTAATTAATCTTTACTGACTTCCATTCCTCTGACAGGAGCCATTTTACAGGAATATGCTCATTAGGAGGAATCAATTATTAATTATGCTTGTAAGGATATTATAAACCACATAGAATTTGTAACTGAAATAAACACTAAAGATACTATAAAAGTCCTCTTTTCTACATGTGCACACATTTGGCTTTCATTATGGAAAACAAAAAAAAAAAACCTTAAAAGTTTAGATGAGCAATCACGTGGCAAATTTTGTTCCTAGATATATCTACAAGGGAATATATGTATAAGTACAAATTTCTCTGATAAATGCATAAACTTAAGTGTTTTTAACTTTGATATGCCCACGAATCAAGGTTGTTTAACAGTAGTGTCATTGTGCATATATACAATTATATTTAAATAGTTTCAACTATTTTCATCTAGTGGAAGAAATTAAAATCTGTTGTTTTCAAAGTATAATTTATGTATATTTTTTCCTTTCATATAGATAGTCTTTATCTAAGTTCTTTTATGAAATAATCGTGTACTTAATTGGATTCAATCATTTCGAGAATCATTTGGTACATTTTATAAAAAAATTTATTTGTTTTCTGTCTTTTCATTAGTTCTTCTATTATATTTATGGCCTTTTTGGATTTTGTATATGTTTATTATGGTCATAGAAGATAATCTCCAATTTATCATCATAGTAAACCACTTGGCTATGGAACATAAAGTACAGATTTATTAATTTCCATTTTTTCAAATCAACCTACAGAAAAGTATCTATATTAGACATATAGATGTAGGTAAAACTGTATCAGATTTTCCAGATTTTAGCTGTATATCATAAGAGATATCTCCACCTCACTCTCCATTTTCAGAAAATGAGAGTCTATTTCATTCCACATTTATTATACTGGACAATACAGATTGTTTAAAAAATTAAATGGTACAATTAGGCATAGTAAACTACAATTGTTCCTCACCCTACTCTTCCATATCTCCATTCCCCACTTCTCAGAAAGAATCATGTTTAACTTTGTCTTGCTTTTATTCTTCTAGTAAAGATCATTATATCCATAAAAATGTATTACTCCCCTTCTCATGCTATCAATTTATTAATTTTTAGAAAATACCTTTTGACAAAATTATTTTTCTCAAAAAATAACACATTTTATGTCTTTTACATAATTGTTTCATTAACAATACATCATAAGTTTCTTCTTGTATTAGAATTTCTAACTTTCAGTTGCCTTAATTTGTAGTGAAAAGCTAGGAAGTAAGCAATTTGGAATTGCCTGTTATATACATATAAACATACTATAAATACACATTTTATAATTTCTAAAAGTATATTTTCTCTCAGAACAAATTTTCAATTTGGAGCTGGACATATTTATTAACAGACCCAAATGTTTTTAGTTCCTTTGTAATAACATAACATAAATAGATAAATTTAAACTTTGTGTTCGGCAATTAATGTTCCAGTTATTTTATCTTATTTGGAAATAACCCAGACTTTTTTTTTTTACTTTACCCCTATTGACATTTATTAGTCTCACATCATAGACACAGAACAACATACACAGAAGAAAGAAAAGGAACTATGGTCTGAAGGACTCCCATATACATAATAGCTCCAGGTTCAGGTGATTTAAACAGATAATTTTACCACTTGTGGAACTATCATATTGACCAGTGCCACTTAATTGATTCAAGAGTCCTAATGGGGCTCTGCACCCATAGTGCAGTGGTTACAGCTCCAGCCATATACACCAAGATGGGTTCGAACCCAGCCTGGGCCAGCGAACCAACTAAAGCAACAGTGACCACTGCAACAAAAAATAGCTGGGCATTGTGGCAGGCACCTGTAGTCCCAACTACTTGGGATGCTAAGGGAAGAGAATCACTGAAGCCCAAGAGTTCGAGGTTGTTGTGAGCTGTAATGCCATGGCACTCTACTGAGGGTGACATAGTGAGACTCTGTCTCAAAAAAAAAAAAAAAGTCAAAAAAGAGTCCAAATGATTTCTACAGTTCCATACACTTTTATTTTTATAAATGTTAAGGGATGAGTTTTTGTTGCTTTTGCAATTGAGAAACATAAAGTAGGAGATGAAAATGATTCTCTGATTTTCTTTCTTTCTTTCTTTTTCCATTGTTGAGGATTCCTTGAGGATACAAAGACCCAGGTTACACTAATTAAAATTTGTCAAGCAAAGTCCATATTATAAATGTATTCCTCCCTCAAGAGGTGTGCCAAACACGGTGACCCCCCAAACACCTCCCTCCTTCCCTCTCCCCACATCCTTATTCCACCCCTCACACCATGTACTAGGTCATCAATAGTCCTCATATCAAAATTGAGTACATTTGATTCTTGCTTGTCCATTCTTGTGATGCTTTACTAAGCACTGCCCTCAAAGTTAGTACAAAAGATGTATAGTCCTTACCTTTTTTTTGGCCAGGGCTGGGTTTGAACCCGCCACCTCCGGCATATGGGGTCAGTACCCTACTCCTTTGAGCCACAGACACTGCCCTAGTCCCTACCTTTTTTAGTAGCTGAATAATATTCCATGGTATACATGTACCCCTACTTGTTAATTCATTCATGGATTGGTGGGCATTTAGACTGTTTCCACAGTTTGGCAATTGTAAATTCAGCTGCAACAAATAGTCTAGTGCAAATGTCCTTATGATAAAGGATTTTTTTTTTCTTTTTTGGGGTAGATGCCCGGTAATGGGATTGCAGGATCAAATGTGAGGTCTAGATTGAGTTTTTTGACGATTCTCCACACGTCCTTCTAAAAAGGCTGTACTAGTTTATAGTTTCACCAGCAGTATAAAAGTATTCCCTTCTCTCCACAGCCATCTGCCATTTGAGACTTTCTGATTTGGGCCATTCTCAGTGGGGGTAGGTGATATTTCAATGTGGTTTTGATTTTCATTTCTCTAATAATTAGTGATGATGAGCATTTTTTCATATATTTGTTAGCCATTTGTCTGTCTTCCTTAAAGTAGGTTCTATTCGTCTCTCTTGCCCATTTATATAAGGGATTGTTGGCTCTTTGTAGGTTGCTTAGTTTGAGTTTTGTGCAGATCCTATTTACCAATATTTTGTCCAGTTCATAATATGAAAATATTTTTTTCCCATTCTGATGACTCTATTTGCTTTGGTTGTTGTCTCATTAGCTGTACAGAAGCTATTCAGTTTAATTAAGTCCCATTTATTTATTTTTGCTGCTAATGCAATTGCCACTAAAGTCTTCTTCATAAAGTCTTTTCCCAAGCCGATACCTTCAAGTGGTTTTCTCCCACTTTCTTCAATGATTTTTACTGTTTCATGTCTTGTATTTAGATCTTTTATCCATTTTCAGGCAATTTTATTAAGTGGTGAATGGTGCGGGTACAGTTTCAGTCTTTTACATGTGGTTATCCTGTTCTCCCAGCATTATTTACTGAATAGGGATTCTTTCCCCCAGTGTTTGTTTCTGTTTGATTTATCAAATATTAGGTGGCTGTAAGGTATTAGCTTAATCACATGGATTTCTATTTGTTTCTAGGTGTCTATGACTCTATTTTATGCCAATGCCATGCTATTTTGATCACTATGGCTTTGTAGTACAGCCTAATGTCTTATAGGCTGATGCCCCTGGCTTTGATTTTATTACTAAGAATTGCCTTAGCTATACAGGGTTTTTTCTGGTTCCATACAAAATTAAGAATTATTTTTCCAAGTCTTGAAAGTATAATGTTGGTATTTTAATGCGGATTGCACTGAATCTGTAGATTGCTTTGGGAAGTATAGATATTTTAACCATTTTGATTCTTCTCAGCCATGAGCATGGTATGTTCTTTCATTTGTTAAAATCTTCTGCTATTTCTTTTCTTAGGGTTTCATAATTTTCTTTATAGTGAAAGTGTCCTTATGGTAAAAGATTTTTTTTCTTCTTCTTCTGGATAGATGTCCATTAATGGGATTCCAGGATCAAATGGGAGGTCTAGTTTGAGGTATTTGGGGGTTATTCATACTTCTTTCCAAAAAAGTTGTATTAGTTCACAGTACCATCAGCAGTGTAAAAGTGTTTGCTTCTCCCTACATCCACTTCAACAACTGCAGCTTTGAGACTATATGATATGGGCCATTCTCACTGAGGTTAGGTGATATTTCAATAGATAGAGAAAAAGCATTTGATAAAATTCAGCATCCTTTTCTAATTAGAACACTGAAGAATATAGGTATAGTTGGCACATTTCTTAAATTGATTGAAGCCATCTACAAGAAACTCACAGCTAATATTATACTCAATGTTGTATAATACTTCACTTCATTTGTTAGAAATATTCCTAGGTGTTTAATTTTCTCTAAAGCTGCTGTGAAGGGAAGTGTGTCCTTGATTAGCTTCTCATCTTGGCTGTTATTGGCATACACAAAGGCTACTGATTTTTGGACATTTATTTTATATCCTGAGTCCTACTGTATTTTTTGATTACTTTTAGGAGTCTTGTGGTTGAGTCTTTGGGGTTATGTAAGTATAAGATTATATTGTCAGCAAAGAAGGAGGTTTGCCCTCCTCTGCCCCCATTTGCATGCACTTTATTACCTTCTCTTGCCTGATTGTATTGGATAGAACTTCTAGCACTATGCTGAATAGTAAGATATGTTGATAGAGGACAACCTTGTCTAGTTCCAGTTCTGAATGGAAAAGCTTTCACCTTTACTCCATTCAGTTTAATATTAGGTGTAGGTTTGTTGCAGGTGGCTTTGATCAGTTTAAGATATATGCCACCTTTTTCTATGTTGTTCAGAGTTCTAATTCATAAAGGATGCTAAATTTTGTCAAATGCTTTTTGTGCATCTATTGAGAGGATCATATGGTCTTTGTTGTTGCTTCTGTTGATGTGGTGTATTATTTTTATGGACTTGTGTATGTTAAACCAATATTACATTCCAAGAATGAAACCCACTTGATTGTGATGTATGATTTTTCTAATGAGAAGCTGTAATGTATTGACTAGGATTTTATTGAGAATTTTGAATCTATATTCATTAGTGAGATTGGTCTGAAGTTCTCCTTTTTAGTTGGATCTTTTCCTGGTTTTAGTATCATAGAATGTTTGCTTTATAGAATGTGTTGGGGATAATTCCTCCCTCCTCAATTTTTTGGAATAGATTTTGCAGTATAGGTATAAGCTTTTCTTTGAAGGGTTGATAGAATTTTGATGTGAAGCCATTTGAACCAGGCCATATTTTTGTTGGGAAATTTTTTATAATTTGTTTGATCTCAATGCTTGAAATTGATCTATTCAGGACATCTATTTCTTTGTGGGTAAGTCTAGGCAGAGGGAGCGATTCCAAGTATTCATCCATTTCCTCCACATTGTCAAATTTCTGGGCATAGTGTTTGTTGTAGTATTTAGTGATCATCTCTTGTATCTCTGTGGCATCTGTTGTTATTTCCCCTTTATCATTTTTGAGTGATGCTACTAGAGATTTTACTTTGTTATTTCTAGTTAGTCTGTCCAAAAGTTTAGCTATTTTGTTTATTTTTTCAAAGAACTAACTTTTTATTCATTAATTTTCTGAATGATATTTTTTGTTTTCAATTTCATTAATCTCTGATTTAATTTTGTTTATTTCTTTTCTTCTACTGGTTTAGGATTATATTGTTCTACATTTTCCAATTTCATAAGATGGTTTGTGAGATTGTTGATGTGATTTCTTCCAATTTTTTTAATATAGGCATCTAATGCAATAAATTTTCCTCTCAGGACTGCTTTACCTATATCCCACAGGTTTTGGTAACTTATGTCTTTGTTGTCTTTGTGTTCAAGGAATTTAAGAATTTCCTCTTTTTTTTCTTCCTGAATAGAATTATCATCAGCATAAGGTTGTTTAATTTCCATGCCTTTGTGTGGTGATGAACATTTTTGTTGGATTTGTGTTCTACCTGTATATCCTTGTAGTCTGAGAAGAAACAAGGTACAATGTCTATTCCTTTAATTTTGCTGAAGTTAGATTTGTATCTTAGGATGTGGTGAATTTTTGGATTATGTGCCATGGGCTGATGAGAAAAAAGTATATATTTTTGCTTTGGAATACTATGTTCTGTAAATTTCTATTAATCCCATTTTTTGGTGGGTCACGTTTAAGTCCACTGTATCTTTGTTTACTTAATGTTTAGAGGATCTGTCCAGTTCTATCAGAGGGATGTTAAAGTCCCCGGCTATTATGATGTTATAGGCTAGCATATTGCTCATACCCCTCAACGTTTGTTTCATAAATCTGGGAGCATTTACGTTAGGTGCATAAACGTTTAGGATTGAAATGTCTTCTTGTTTTATGGTTCCTCTTACCAGTATGAAGTGCCTATCTTTGTCTTTCTTAACTTTAGTTGCTTTGAATCCACTTCTGTCTGAGAATAAGATTGCAACCCCTCCTTTCTTCTGATTACCATTTGCTTGAAATACTGTTTTCCATTCCTTGACCCTGAGTCTTGATTTGTCCTTTAAGACTATGTGTGTCTCCTGTAGACAGTATATGGATGGCTTGTATTTTTTATCTAATCAGCCAGTCTATGCCTCTTCAGTGGGGAATTCAATCCATTGGTATTTATTGAGATAATTGATAAGTGTGGTAGAATTTTATTCATCTTGTTATGAGAAAATATGTTGTGAAGTTTTAACCTTTGTATGATTGTAGAAACTAAGTTTTGGCCTTTAGCTGCTTGGTGTTTGCTTTGGTGGTAATCCATTGTGGCATTCAGTGTTTAGAATAGATCTAAGTTTTTCCTATGGAGCTCATCTTCTTGTGGGGAATTTCCTCAATGCTTGTATGTCCACAAGATTTTTGATTTCCCCATCAATTTTGAAGCTTAGCTGAGCAGAATACAGAATTCTAGGCTGAAAATTTTGTTTTTTTAAGAGTGTTGAAGGTGGATGATCATGCTTTTCTGGCACGGAAAGATTCATTTGAGAAGTCCCCTGTTATCCTAATGGCTCTGCCCTTCTAGCTGCCACATTTTGGCCCAGTTGGCACTTACTCCTAGATGCGTACAGAATTTTCTCCTTTGTCTTGATTTTGGATAGGTTCATTACAATGTGCCTTAGAGATGCTCTGTTACAGTTGAGCTGACTTGGAGTTTGATGTCCATCTGAAAGGAGCGTGTCTGGATCTTTGGTAACATTTGGGAAGTTTTCATTTATGATAGTCTCCAGTAGGGCTTCCATACCTTTGGGACCATCTTCTTCCCTTTCAGTGGGGACTATTATTCATATGTTTGATTGTTTCATGAAGTCTCATAGTTCTCTAAGTGCCTATTCTGCTTCATCTCTCCTTTTTTCTGCCTCTGTAACTACCCAGTAAACTTGCAAACATTATTCTCTAGCTCCGATATTTTTTCTTCTACATAGTCTCATCTATTTTTGATACTTTGTACTGCATCTTTGGAATCCTTGATTGTGTCCTTCATTTCCTTAAGCTCTGCCATATCCTTTCTGTATTCTATATATCTCTTGTCTGACTTTAGGTTCTGTCTTTTCATTTTCTCATCTATTCCCTTTATTGTCTTAATCATCCTTATTTTCAATTCCCTTTCTGTCAAATCTATTAATACTTTATGGGAGGAGTACTCTGTAAAAACTACCTTGTGTTCCCTTGAAGGAATTGCTCTATTTTGGTTCTTCATGGTGCCTGCATTTTTCTTTTAGTTCCTCCTCATGTTCTCTTTCTTCTCATTCACTTATTTGCGCTTCTTCTTCTTTTTCCTTCTCACTTCTTCCTTTTCTTTGAGTTACCTTATCTCAGAGTTTAGGTGATGAAGAGGTCTCTTGATATGGGGTCAGAAGGAAGTGAAGTTTTAGAGTGAGCAAGGAGAGGCAAGAGGAAAGAAAAATAGAAGAAAAAGAAGGAAAGAGAAAAGAAAAGTAAAAGAAGAAAATTTGGGAGGGGGAATAACAGGAAAAACTGAAGAACAGAAGAGAAGGAGCACAGGAAGGGAGTATGAGAGTGATAAAAGAAATGTTATCATTCACCATGGGGCTAAGGCTATGCCTATAGCTCAAGGGTTTTAGGGGGGCTGGTCTGGATGGGTTCCTGTTAATCAGGCACTCCTTACCAGCCTGAGCACAGCCATACTCTTCTGCTGCCAAGAACAGGAAGAGAAGAAAAAGAGCAAAAACAAAGAAACAAATAAAAAACAGAAGGAATTGTTGAGTAAGGATGAAAAAAATAGAACAATTCTGCAGCATGACCTTCTTGCTAATACTTTCTTCCTGGGGTCAACAGTAGAAAGTACTCCTGACCTCCTTGAGCCAGACTACTCTGTAGTCTACCTGCCAGACCAGTTGTGTCACACCAGCCCTCAATAAGGAAAGGGGGGAAAAAAAGAAAAAGGGAAAAAAGATATAAAACAAGGGGGAAAAAAGAAGTAATATTTAAATAAGAATAGATAAATGAAATTAAACATACTGTTGAATGAAATAAAGTAGAGGGAGGGAAGAGGAAGATAGAAAGAAAGAAGACAAGAAACCAGAAAGAAAAAAAAGGGGGTGATAACTTAGCTGATGCAGTAACACATTATGTAGGAGAGATGAGAAAAGTAGAAGATTCCCTCTCAACTGAAGGAATGTAGAAGAGTGAAATGGGGAAAGAGAATAAATGAATCTAAAATTCTATAACCAAAAACATAGGAACCCTCGCTCTTGTTGAGTGTAAAAATGGAAGTTAGGAAAACAACCAACTGAACAACTTAGCAAAAAAGAAAAAAAACACATCAAAACAAAATTTAAAAAGCTCAAATAGCCTGATGTAACCAATCTCAGCAGCCAACAGAGGAAGGAAAAAACAGAAAAAAAAAACCTTAACAATGACAACTTCAAGAAAAAAGTATATATATATGTATGATCTGACTTTAGTAGGAATATATTTATCTTGCAGTATGCTGCCTAGATACCAGATGGCGCTGTGAATTTAGGGGGACAGACAACAGAGCTGTAAATATTTTCTGGATCCCAGGCTTATTTACAGAACATATCATTCCAAAGCAAAAGAATATATATTTTTCTCATCAGCCCATGGTACATACTGCAAAATTGACCACATTCTAGGATACAAATCAAACCTCAGCAAAATTAAAGGAATAGAAACTATATCTTGTATCTTGTCTCTTCTCAAACAAGGATATAAAGGTGGAACTCAAATTTAAGGGGACAGACAACACATCTGTAAACCTCTCTCTGGTTCCCAGCTCATTTCCCAATTACCCATTCAGTAGTCAAACTCTGGCGATCTGGGATCTCACAGTTCCCCAAAATTCTTCAGAGGCCAGTCTCACAGTTTCCCCCAAAAACAGTCCCCATGGAGTGCAGGAGTTCCTGGGCCTGTCATGAGTGGAGGTCTGCTCCCAGCAGGTGGAACTCAGACCACCATGCCTTAGGCCCCCAGAAAGAGGTCTTCCCTCAGACCTTCCAGCAACCTTTAGATCAACGGCCACAGTCTGTCTGTGGGAATCCAGTATGGATGTCTCACCAGCCATGGAACCACAGCAGAACCACTCCAGACAGCACTCCAGTATGGTCACCAACCACCACTCAGCAGTGCACACACCTCTAATCTTTCAACTCAAAGTCTAGTTTCCACCACGAACTGAAAACTGTGAAAGGCTTCTTCTGTTACCTCTGTGGGTGGGCTGGACACTGCTGTCACCACCTCAGCCATCGCCTTGGCCAGGAAGTGCTCACAGAAACGTACCCAATGTGCCAGATCTCCATAACTATGGTTTCCACACTGAGTCCAACAATCCACTGCCTCATTGAACACTCCAAGCCACAACTCCACACAAAGTCACCTCTACAGTTATGATCTGGCTCTCTCCCTCTCCCCAGCTGCTCCAGGAGAGTTCTGCTAAATGTCTTTCCTGTCCCAATGCAGACTTTTAATGAGTATCTACTACTTAATTTAACATAACTTTAACAGTTTAAATCACATGAAATGTTCATTTGTAAACATGTATTCATTTTATTTTTTATAACAATTATATCTAGATAACTCATGAAAATAGAAGTATTAGATAGAGTTAGTCATTACTTTGAAACTGCCCTTTACAAATCACCAAAGGTGTACAAGTTGAGGACTAGGGTAAGGGCCTAAAACTCTGGGAAGGCACAGGCTTAAATAAAAATAATAATAATCAGCAACTGTCCCCCCATTTAAAAAAGGGGAAAATAAATAGAAGAAAAAGAAAAGAAAATATCTTTTATATGTTGCGTGAATGGAGATGTGAGGGACAGTAGCTTTGCCCAAGGTGCAGAACTCGTACCTATAATTATTAGGGGAAATACAAGAAACAGACTACACACTCTCCAGGTGGCGTGTAGCAAATTGTCTTTTTCTGGTCTACTTTATATACACTGGTGGTCACGTACACACTTAATCTATAATCTATAGCTTTTTCCCATTACCTAACTTCTTCTAACTATAATTAACTAGCGGAAAAGCATTCACTCTACAAATCAACACAATACTTTCTGTTTTTACATTCTTCTTAGACATGC
>CAUYON010020992.1:0-16757 GCA_963573935.1 Arctocebus calabarensis
CGTGGCATCATACAACTCACAGCAACCTCCAACTCCTGAGCTTATGTGATTCTCTTGCCTCAGCCTCCCGAGTAGCTGAGACTACAGGCACCTGCCACAAAGCCTGGCTATTTTTCTGTTTTGCAGTTTGGCCAAGGCCGGGTTTGAACCCGCCACCTTCGGTATATGGGGCCGGCACCCTACTCGATGAGCCACAGGCGCCGCCCTGATGCCATTTATTTTAATAATTCATTCTGGTTTAGCCTTTGGAGTTTGCTACCAATTAAATTCTAAAGCAAGGAAACTCTGTTTCATATTTCCTCTGGAATGAAATTCAGGGTGGGCACCAAGGGGGAGGTAGGTCTGGTCTTGCAGGTGTCAGCAAGGGGGGGCTTCAAGCCCCCAGGAAGGCAGTCAGGGGCCTGGACATTTGGGCTCATTCTCTCTGCTGGGTAGGGCTGGTGCAGGGGGCACTGCTGGCCCCGGGCACAAGGGCTGACTGGAGTAGGAGCCCAGGTCAAAGGAGGGAGGGGGACCTCAAAGGGACGGAGCAGCCAGGACTGAGAGGAGGACTGCAGTGTCCAGCCAGGGCTTAGGACAAAGGCCTGGAGCCACAGCCGGCACCTTTGGATCCCGTTGACCCTGGGCTGGAGGCTCGCTCTGTGTTCACAGCTGCAGCGGAAGACAGCGCCGGCTACTCTCCAGGGGGACAGAGCCAAGCACTGAACCATGGGGCCACAAAAGCCACAGCCTGACCTCGGCGTGGACAGGAAAAGACCACTGCAAAGCATTTCCTTCTGTTCTCGTAGGTCTCTCTGACTCCCAGTAAGATAAAAGATATCTACCTGTGCATTCTAGGTGGAGTTTTTCCTTTTTAAAATGTTATCGTCTTTGCTTCACACTCCGTGATTAGTGTCTGGTTAGCTAATAGCTGTGGCCGATGTGACGCTTCTCTTTACAGCACTCTTTCCTCCCATATCTAAACAGGGAGTTGCTGTTAGAGTCCCTGTTGGGGAAACGAGGCACAGAGTACCGTGAGTGACTTGGCATCTGGCCTGTTAGCAGTGGTGAGCTGGCCACGGCCTCTGCCAGGAAGTGCACGGCCTTCCTTTATTAGCCAGCAGCACAGCACGCCAAGCACAGAGCTGGGCATCTCTGTAGCGTCTTGAGTGACTTCAAAGAACTCTTCCCATCACCACTCCTGCATGTACATGAGCCCTGGGCTGAGAAAGGGGAGGCCACAGGCTGAGGAGGAGACCAGGACACATCTCCGACTGTTCACTGAGGTCCCAATGCTCCTGCCCTCGGTCAGCTGACTCTTACAGAAGGATTCTGGGCACTTTGAATGAAACCCTCAGGCCCAGTGGCTAGGAGGCAAAGTCCACTCTGCAGCACAACTCCTGTGCTTCTAGGGGGAGCACAGCCGCCACCCCGATCTCACACCTAAGTCTGGGAAGGCTGACAGGTGCAGAGGGAGCAGCGCCTTTACCAATTTGCCAGTGGTGGAGGCTCTGAGAGCGTCTCCTAGTCACACTGAGTGTCCCGTGGGGACCAAAATACTCCCACCCTCCGAGATGCTTGTGGCGTTTAAACGAGATGATGTATGTGAAATGCCAGAGGTGACGTCTGATGCTGGATGCTCAGCTGGTGGCCACCAGAGTTTTGAAAGCTATTAATTTAATTAGTATTCAGCAGTTAGATGTTTTTTCATGGTTTTAGGTAATGTGTCTCACAAAGATGGTGTGGTGTAACATGTACGCAGCTGAGCACATTTGGGGAGGAATGTAATTCCATTCTCATGATCAAGTTTAAGTGTTAGCTGGATTATGCCCCAGTTGTGTTCACTGAATGACTTCCACATATCTTTAAGAATATCTAAAATGTGGCAAAGTGTATCATGAGTTACACATGAGGGGAAAGAAAGGAGTCAGGGTTCAGGGCAGAGCCAGGATGGGGTTGGGGACACCTGTGTCGCCCACTAGTGAGAAGCCTGAGCTGGCTTCTAAACTGGGTGAAAAGGAAATCTGCTCAGTCACAGCCAGGAGGTCTCTGGGAGCCAGCTGAGAGGTGCTGACGGGAAGGATCCAGGGATGGCAGGTACAAAGACCAAACAAGGCCCTGGGAGGGCAGGAGTTCACACACTGTCATTTGTCATAGAGTTGATAAGAATTCAGACTGGGAAAGTCCACCAAGCACTCCCCTTGGAGAACATCATTATAATGAACCAAGTGTCCCCTCAGAGCACAACTATCCCTGTTGGCTACAAAACTTCACACACAGCAGCCACTTTGATGACCTTTCAACAAGGTGTTTCAAAACTCAGACTGCTGATATGTACAACACAGAAGAACCTCAGAAACAGGATGCTGAGGGAATGAGGCAGATATCAGACAGCCAGCACCACACGTCCGTCTGTGGGACACTCAAGAACAGGTAAAGCCCATCTCTAGTGACAGAAGCAGGCTGTCACTGGGCTGGAGATGCAGAAACAGACTGCAAGAAATAAGAAGGGACTTGTGGAGTAAAAGGTGGCTGTTCCTGTTGATGGTGGTGCAGTGACGCGGACACACATACCCACGCAGGCACGTCTGACAGCGCCAAGGAGCTGTACACCGCAATGATTGTGCTTCATCATATGGGAATCACACCATGTAAAGTGGGCCTAAAAACAATACATGCACTGGAAGCTTACATCCCACAAAAACCTACACGCGGACTGTCCTGAATGTGGGGGACACGCTGTGCTTCGGCCCCCAGGTCCCCACGAGCTCTGGAACCTGAGAGGATGCGAAGGTGCTCAGGAGAGGAGATGGGAACTCCGGGAAGCCCCAAGATGGGTCCTGACACACCAGGCACCTGTAGAGTGACTGATGGTCGGACTCATCTAACCTCTTCTTTTTTGTATTGTACATCCTGGATAAGTTTTGACATCTTTCAGAGCTCACCCACCCGGCCAGGGAGAGGCTGCCTCTGAGGAACGACCAAATCTGAGAGATGACAGCAGGCTAGGCAGGAAGCTGGTCTCTCCTACACAGATCAGCTCCCTGTGCTCACTGAGTCACCACCAGGCATCAGGCAACCGACACCACTGCTGCTACCCAGGGCCACTGGCACTATCTGAGAAGCCATCCTGCGCCGTCCCACCTTCCCAGGGAGACCATACCAGAGGCTCTGGCCCGGCCCCCCCCCCTCCCATCCTCACCACCTGGCACTTTGTGGCCCTTCATGGGTCCTGCAGTGACCACTCGGATACCCTGGGTGGACATCCTCAGAGGTGCTGGCCTCTGGGAAGCAAAGGTGGCTGGTGCAGAGAGGCTCCCCAATGTGCCTGGGGTAGGAGGAGACACCTCAACTCAGGGATCCTGCCCTGTGGCAGACGAGGATGCTGGGAAGGCCGCACTTGCCCAGGACAGTGCCTTGCCTGGCACTCCACTGCCGACAGGGAGAAAAGCAACCTCAGCACACGTTCCAGGAGGACTGGCATTTTCCACAGGATTTATTTCATCTCTGCATAAATTGACATTCGCACACAGTTTTTTAGTATTTATGCCCAGGATTTTAAAACTTGAGCATTAACAAATACATTAACTACACATACAGTAACAGCTGGCCTCAACTTTGCATTAAACAGGTGTAGTTTATCTTTAATAACTGGCAACAGTTGAGTACGAGTAGGAGCTGTAACAAGCTTTGGAGGAGCTTTAATCTCACATTAGAACACATCCAGTCTCTTGTTTCAATTCAATGCAAACCAATTCACTTTGTGAGATTAAAGCACCAACCAGACCCAGCTTGTGTGCTAGGAGCTCGGACACCTCAAGGTCCAAGCTCCTTCCTGGATGTGGACAAAGTATAAGTGATGCAGCTGCTGAAATAAATCTGGATGCAACTGGAACATTTGCAGGTTTCCATTTTTAGCTCATTATTCTCTTATGAACAATCACAGAAAAAAAGGGAAAATACAAAAATTGATTTTTAACCCCAAAATATAACTTTTTATAAGCTAGGAAAGCATCCAAAGTAAAAACACAAAAGAATGCTCTTGTTTACATTTGCTCTACTAAAATGCTACAACGGATTATGTCTTGACTCTATCTTGAGTTTAGAAATAGAAAAAAGAACCTCAAAAACAGACTGCAAAATCTTTTACAGGAAGTTGTCTAAGAGACCAACAGATTCAACAGCTGCTACCAGAATTACTAGCGCAACACCGAAATTAACAGAGATGGAGCAGATGATTTGTATCTTACTTAAGCATTTGCAGGTTAGGAGTTTTAACTAAGTAGTCAAAGAATTTCCACAGCATTCATTTTTTTAGCAGAAAGAAGTAGGTGGCTGAAATTTCTGACAGAAATCAGATCACTGAGTTCCAAGTCCAAACTCCAAAAGCTGCCAACCCCTGGAGTCGAGGGTTGTTTCCAAGACAAAGAATAAAAACAGAAAGAACAGGAAGCAGCAGTCTTAAGCTTATTCCTTTGGGTTCCAAAGGAACTTTGATTGACAATTTTAAAAGTCACTGCTTGTCAAGTACCAAAACACCCAGCTTTCATGCACACCACATTTTCCCCAAAAAACACCACTGTTCTTTCAGATAGCTAGAAATGTCGCTGTGCACGGGTTAATTTTACAAGAATTATGAATGGTTGTCATAAAGGCATTGGCCTCATGTGATTCTTAATTGATTCATGAACAGGTATATTTTCATACCAACTATTTTCCTAAACAGTGTTGGGTGAAGACTCAGAAACCGAGTTGACTAAGGGAAGATTCTACATTGTAGCATCAGACTTCTCAGCAAATCTCAGCATGGACTGGTGACCCCCAGCAGTCCTCAAAACAAAGACCTTCTTGGCTCCTGTGGCTCCACACCCCAGGTCGTGCCCCCCCAAAGCAAAAACTGGTGCTCGGGACCAGTCAGGGCCCCTAGGATCTGCTTCATGTGATATTACTATTTGGTAATATGATATACAATACTTTGCGCGTTTTCAGAATGGGTTGGCTAGAGAACATCCACTAACAGTGGGGTATTAATTCCTTTTCCTTATTCTTCAGGTTCTCTTCTATTTCATTGTGACAAGATGATGGGATGGACTTGACACTTTGCTGTCAGGTCCCCTGGTAAATGATGCTATGTCGAATACGGGTTATTTCTTCACTACATATGGATGTTACGATAACATGCAGGAGCTCCAGTGAGGCCCCTCACATGTGGCTATCACAGCTAACGTCTACCACTCCTCATATCTCCCGAAGGGGCAATTCTACTCTGGGAACCTAATGTCAGCATTGTATTTTTAAACAGAAAACATCACAGGAATGATTTTGCAAGTAAAATCACAGTGATCGTATTTTATGCGTTAGGTGTTCAAGGGATGAAAACACATATTAGCCTGGGATAAAAACATTAGCCTGGTCCCATTTCATATAAAAGCTTTAGCACTAATATTAAGATGCTAGAGAAAATGTACTGTAACATGAAAGTACATTTCTTAACATTATTATTTTACCTTTGCTAGAAACACTTACTCTACTACCATTTCTCCAGTACACGCCTATAAAAGACCAACATGGTCACGCAATATGAAGTCTGTTTTTCTTTCCTGAAACGACTGACCAAGTTGCCAAGATGTCCACTCAGCTCATGATCAGTTGTGAACAAGCACTCAGGTCACCAGAATATACTCTAACTAAAACCACAGATTCCATCCCTGTGAACCATGCAGGAGATTCAAGCTGATCTTGTCTAAGTACACTTAACCGAGACCAATCACTATCACAAACTCTTTAAAAAGCATAACCTATTTTTTTCAATTTCCCATTTGTTTCTACAGTGAGGGCAATTCTCAGCACTGCATCAACAAGAAAATAATATTAAGGTATACGTGATTTCATCTAATTAGGTTCCAGTAACTTTCAACGTGCATTTTTCCTATTATAAGAAAATGGATTCGATTCCGAATCCAAATCAGATTACCTGTTTGCGAGCACATCCTTCATCCTTTAACTCTTGATAAATAGTGTGCCATGTCTATACATATTTGAAAAGTACATTATTCTATTAAATGAGAAAAGATTGATTTGTTTTTAATCCTTATGCCCTATCGAAGCAGCGAGTCTCACATTAATTTTATTGGGGTATGATGGAATTCACAATTAAAGAAATGTAGTTTATTTTCTAAACTACAAAAAATGCACATTATTTCAATGTTAGATTCTTTTAAAATGCTCATTGTCACTGTAGCACATTTGCTTAGAACGATGGTTATAAAATTCACTATTATGAACTTACTATTTATGATGTTTTAAATATGTATTATGTAACATCAGAAATAGTAAGTTCAAAATGTGCCTTGTTTTTAGAATTGCCAAAAATAAAAGATTCTAACCTTTTTGTTTTAAGAATAATATTTCCTTATCTCTCATTCTAAAACATGAAAGTGGCTGAGCCTACAGAGTGGGCAAAGATTCCTTTTAAGGTAGACAAGCACCCTTGCTGACAAGATTTTCCAAGTTACCATATGCTATTTGGCAACATTTGGTCACCAAAGACTTAGAATTCTAATGATGTTAAGTCATCACTATACCATTGACCAAAGTTATTAACCTGAAAATATTAAATCCCTCTCCAAAGGGAGGTGGCACTGCTCTCGAGCTCAGCGTCTGGCCCAGTCAGGGGTGCCCGGGGTGCCCGGAGGAAAAGCGCAGGCGCCGTTGCACAGGCACTCTCGGGGGTGACCAAAGACTTCACCTTTGATGTTTATTAAATTACTCTTTTTGGAGCTAAGCCAACTAAACCGAGAACATAGTAGCATGGACTTTTAAACTAAATTAGAAAGAGCCTTACTTATCAGTTATAATTTTAAACTTTAAGCCAAAAAACATAAGTGTGCGCTTTCCCCAGTGTCTTCCTTAGCAGTTCGTGCTGGCCTACTTTCTGGTCCCAAGTCTGGCGGGGTGGCCTGGGGGACCCGCGGGGCTTTCTAAGGCTGGCCTCCTCTGTCTTCTCTCAGGAGCCCGAGTTCAGCGGCACCCCAGGTACGGAGTGCACCCCAGAAACGTCCGGGACTGCCCGCTGGGCCGAGTGGCCTCGTCTTCCGATTGCATTTCCCTCTCCCTTGGGTATCCCTAGACTCACCGCTAAGGTTATCAGTTTGCTCACACTCTACATCTTACGTCACCGACCCCATCAAGCAAAATGAAGCAAAAAGGAACGCAGAACAGGGAGGCGGCCAAAGTGTCTTCCGGGCTACCTCCAAAGCTTTTAAGCGACCCGGCGTGGCCAGTGGCCCACCCCACGCCTCTCCCTCCTCTCCTTTGCCCCCATCGCCCTCCCCTTCCCATTGAGACCACCTCCCACGGGGGTGGCTCCTGGGGCCCCACAACTGGCCGAGGGAGATGCCCAGATGGCCTCGGCCTGGCCTACGCGGCGCCCTGCTCCGCTCTGTCCGGTTTCTCAGGCAGGTTGAGCACGAACGGAAAGAGCGCAGCTCGGGAGTCCACGGGGACCCCGGGTGCCTCGGGCTTGAAGTTGCCACCCAGGGCCGCATCGCCACCCGACTCTCCGTCGCTGGAGGGCACAAAGCGCCAGGTGCCCGCGCGGCTCACGCAATAGATGGTGCCGTCCAGGGCGGCGCAGCGGAAGGGCTGCAGGCCCGCGGGGGCGCCGGGCGGCCTCAGCAGCAGAGCGCACTGACTCCACTGCTTGGCCAAGCAGTGGTAGCGCGAGACGCGTACACCCGAGCCAAGCCCGGTCGCTGCCTGCGCTTCGCCACGGCCTCCGCATAGGTCGAAGCGGTAGATGAAGCCGTCGAGAGCCACCATGTCGGCCGACCGCTCGCGGCTGCTGCTGCACGGGCACTCCTGCCACTCGTCGCGCCGGGGGTCGTACTTGAGCAGGCGATAAAACAGCGAGCCCCCGGACACGTAGATCTCGCCGTTGCAAGTGGTAGCTTCGTGGGCCACGGCGAAGGCGCCCCGCGGTAGCGGCGCCACGGCAGCCCAGCGGTCTGCGCGCGGGTCGTAGCGCTCCACGCTGAGCAGGCACTCGCCGCCTATAGCGTACAGGTGTCCGTCCAGGGCCAGCAGCTGCAGCTGCGAGCGCGCCTGGCGCAGCGGACGCACGGTGCTCCAGCGGTCGGTGGCCGGGTTGTAGCAGAAGACCTGGTCGGACGGGCGCGCGAGGCCATCGGGGCCCAGAGGCCCCACGCCGCCGGCCACGAAGAGGTAGTTGTAGAACACGCACAGTCCGCATCCCCGCGCCGGCGCGCCCTCCGGCAGCCGCGTCAGCTCTCGCCATTCTCCGGCCGCGGCGTGGTAGCAGTAGATGGCCGCGTCGCCGCGCGCGTCCGCGTCCCCCGAGGGGCTCTGCGGCCGGCTGCCTGCGCGCTCCCCGGGCGGCCCGAGCGCCGCGACCAGCAGGTGGGCGCGGCCGGCGCGCAGGCGGCGGCGCAGCAGCAGGTCGCGTTCGGAGCCCGACAGACGCCCGAACACGCCGGGCTCGCGCAGCACCTCCAGATAGTGGTCGCTCATGAAACGGTAGGCGGCGTCGCGCAGCTCAGACAGCCGCTGTCGCTTGGCCGCGCTCAGCACCTCGTAGCAGTTGGCCAGACTTAGCTGCGGCCCCACGGCGTCGGTGGCGCGCTGCGCGGCGCCAGGCAGCTGCAGGCGACGCGCGCCGGCCACCACCTCGGCCACGTTGTCGGGCCGCACGCCGGCCATGAGCCCGCTGTACGCGTCGGCCAGAAGCAGCCGCAGCGCCGCCAGGCTCACACCCTGCACTCGGAGCACGTCCCGCGAAGCGCGCGCGCGGAAGAAGTCGCTGCGCGCCGCCAGCACCGCCTTGTGCGCGCGGAGCCGGCGACCCGACACCTCGATGACCAGGTCCGGCTCCCCGTAGGCGGCAGCGGCCCCGGGCGGCACAGGCGCGGGCTCCCCGGGCTCCTCCGGGGAGGGTTCTCTGGGAGACGTAAGCTCCTCAGTGTACGCGCGCTCCTCCGGGGATGCGGTCTCTTCCGGGCACGCGGGCTCCTCCAGGGACACAGGCTCTTCCGGGGACCCGGTGCCCGCGCTGCTGTCCTCCCACTGCGGGTTCGCCACGCGCCGGCCGCCGCAACACGGGGGCGGGGAGGTCGCAGCGCTGTCCTCCGCGGAGGCGCGAGACTGCGGCGGGGAATCGTCCCCGGAGCTGAAACACAGAGACGCGCTGAGGCTGCAGGGTGTCTGCGCCGGGGAAGCAGCGCCCGCCCCCACGGCCGCGTCCGGCAGCTGCAGGCTGCCCTCTCCCGGACTCCCCGGAGCGCCTTCTCTGGCCCCGGCATGCCCTCGCGCCGCGGGTAGAAGGACGCAAGGGGCCACCGAGTTCTCCATGGTGGAGCCGCTGTTACACGCAGGCAGCCGCTCGGGTCCGCTCAAGGTCGGTAGTGACTCGGGATTTCTAGCCGCACACGCTTTCTGGGCACGAGATCGGATTTCACTTAAGTGTTCACACTTTCTTTTTTGCTCGCACGCCGCCCCTTCCTCACCCTGCCCACTCTCCTCTCCCGCGCGGGGGCGTGCCCAACCCTCCCTGAACTTTTGAACCGCAGTAACTAAGATGGACTATTTGCTGGGGTTTCCATGCCAGCGCGGACGGCCGCGGTCCACATCGCCGTTTCACTGCAGTTCTTCCCCGCAGCGCCGAGAGGAGGGATGCCCTGCCTCCTGTGAGCCGTCACCCTCCAGCCAGCCAGCCGCAGACCAGCTGTGGCCCAAACTTCAAAACCTGGACATCAAGTCCCTTTTCTGTAAAAAGCCACCCCACTGGGCTTTGCTTCTGTGTAGTTAAACTGGAAGGTCAGCTGCAGGGCATGTGTCCTGTGTCCAGCCTCAGTAGCTCCTGTGCTGTGTCCTCCACACGTGCGCCTGAGGGCAGCTGGTCATCCACTTGCTATGGGGTGTAGCAGGAGCGGTCACCCTGCTCAATCATCTGTCAGGAGCGCTCTCTGCCGCTTCCTCTGTTGGGATATCAGGTGTTTCCACATCATTGCACTATGCTTTACATTTTCCTGTTTATGGGAGAAAAAGAAAGGATGTTTGAACTTGCATTTTTTTCAACATGGTTATTTTGTGTCAGTGGAATCCACCACACTTGCCAATTTTAAGATTATAGAATTCAGTAAAGGGGACAGTGATTTTCCACTGCTGGACTCTGATGACTAGTACAGACAGAACTATTAAGTTTTGTTTTGTTTTGTTTGAGATAGAGTGAAGCTGTCCTCCTTGGTAGAGTGCCATGGGGTCACAGCTCACAGCAATCTCCAACTCTTGGGTTTAAGTGATCCTCTTGCCTGAGCCTCTCAAGTAGCTGGGACTACAGGCGACCGCCACAACGCCCGGCTATTTTTCTGTTGCAGTTGTCATTGCCACTTAGCTGGCCCGGGCTGGGTTCAAACCAGTCAGCCTTAGTGTATGTGGCTGACACTGTAACTACTGTGATATGGGCACCTGCTCTCTCACTATTTTGATTTTGAGGACCAGGCAGGAGAACACAATTCCAACAACAGGCAAAGCCAGACCTTACCGTCTTCAATATATCAGCTTGAACTACATGCTACTAGCTTTGTAGGACAAAGGCAGCCAAATATCAACAGTCTCATATTTTGAACCTAAAAAGAAGTATACATGGAATCAAGAACTCCTATTTGTGAGAAGCCATGCCTAGGCTATGTAATTTTATTAATCTTATTAGTGTATGACAGTTGCTTTCAGCCTTTCCAGACAATTATTTCAAATTTAGTTAGAATGAATATTTGTAGAAAGGTGTTCTGGACCAACTCCAAATGGTTCCAGTTCCTAAGCATGCTTGAACCGGTCTTTCCTGGAATTATATTTCTGGAAAACCTCAAGAGAAGCAGTGATCCAAGCAGCCTAAATTCAGCAAAAGAGCAGTTAGAGGAAAAGGCTAAAGTGTTTGGGGAAAAAAGATGCGAGCACCTGCGGATGGAATATAAAATAATACAATATCTTCCCTAAATTGGCAAAAGCTTCATTGAGACTCCCTAACCTACTAGAAGCTGAGCCCTCCAAGGGAAAGGGAGACCAAAATTAAGACCAACTTACATTTCAGACTCAGACATATGAGCCTTAATGTTTGAAATGAAATCACAGAACTGTCTTAGTTGGCTTACTCATTTAACACTGCTGCTGTCAAATGCAGACCACAGGCCTTGGAAAACTACTGCACTACAATTTTTTTTTTTTTAAGACAGTCTCATTATGTCACCCTGGGTAGAATGCCGTGGCATTACAGCTCACAACAACCTCAAACTCTTGGGCTTAAGTGATTCTCTTGCCCCAGCCTCCCAAGTAGCTGAAGCTACTAGGCAACTTCAGCAATGCCCGGCAATTTTTTTTTTTTTTTTTGCAGTTGTTGTTTAGCAGGCCCAGCCAGGTTCAAACCCGCCAGCCCCAGTGTTTGTGGCTGGCGCCCTAACCACTGAGCAACAGGTTGCCGAGCCTCCTGCATTACATTTTGTCCTTGGTCTGGAGGTCTTGGAATGGCCCAGCTAGCTCTGCAGCTGACCTGTCACTGACAGTGAACAACCCTAAGTCCCAAGGTATCCTTGTGTTACATCACTGGCTGAAAGGCAAGTTAGGCAATAGAACAGATCCCAAGAGCTCTGGCCTTTAAAAGTCCTTAAGCCTGAAAGGAGGTTTGATGAGAATATATTTTGTTGCAGCTACAATTCAGCCAGAAAGACACCTCACTGATGCAACAGCATCCAAAGCCATCGGCAGTCCAGCCACCAGCTTGGATGTGAGTATCTCTTATCCAAAAATGCTTGGGACCAGGAGTGTTTTGGATTTGGGGAGAGGGATATTAGCAATCATATTTTCATCACATATTGGACCCAAATTCCAGAATGCTCCAATGAGCATTTCCTTTGAGCATGTCAGTGCACAAAATGCTTCAGATTTGGGAGTATTCAGGATTTAGGATGCCCAACTAGTACCAGCTAAGCCAAGAAAGGATAAAACTCAAGTTATTTCAAAAATCATGATTCTAGTGTTTGTAATAGCTACGTTGCTTTCCCTTCCCCACACACGGGCATCTGAACCTTTGGGAGGTGCACTTCCAGAAGTACAGCATCAACACTTCCCCCCATGTCCCTCCACCTGCCTCTTGGCATGTTAGAGTTGGGGTCAGGGATGTGGCCTGACGTCATGGCACCACTGTGCAATCTAGCTGTACCCCGTCCATGATGGCCTCTGTGGAGACGGCCTGCTCTACAGCCAGCAGTCGGTCAGCAAGTCTCTACCATGCACCAGAACAGTTGTTGCTGGGCACACAAATGCTGATGTCAAGTGGCAGCAAGGCAGAATTTCTGCTGTTCCCCCTCTTGGGCTCTGGGACAGCTTTTCTGGAAGTTGGTTCCAAAGCAGGAAAAGTTGCAGAGCAGACATGGAAAAGCAAACTCCACAAGAGAAGTGGGGAGATTAAATGGAAGGGCCCTTTTCTTTCCAGATGGTGTTAAAAGAAACTTAACCCTAAGAGTTCCATCTTTTTTTTTCCCTGAATGACCATGACAGTGAATATACCTTAAAGTGGATGGAGAAGAGTAACCTATATTAGCTCAACAGCCCTCTCAGATATCAGCAACTCTGCTGAGACCGTTAGTGTCAATTTTCTTTGGATTAAAAGTCCAGGATTTTCCCCCATTTTGTGGCTGGCTCTGGAATCAGAGTTCCTCTAAGAGGTTCCAAGGGGACTGTGGCCAGGGTGCCTGTCCCTGCTCTTATGAAACATCTGTGCTCCCTGCCCGGTCAGGGTGTTTGTAAGGATTTTTCCCTGAGTGATTTTCATTATTTCCCAAGCCCCCATTTGCAGAGTCACAATCAGATGATGAACAAAAACTAAGCAGAGCACTTTTCCTGGAAAGAGTGTGGTGAGCACAGCAACAGGTTAAATTCTTGCCTGTTGTTAGAAAATCATTTGACAAGAACAAGTTTCAATGAAATATAATGTGTGTAGCATTTTCTCCCCATAGGATATACATTTATTCTTGACCCTATATATCTTTGAACAATTTTTAAAGTTTCTATTACTTTCTTCACTATTGATGTGAATTTAAAAATAGAACTGTGTAGGAATTCCTGATATGGACATTAGTTTATATGCTGGATGTGGATATTAATTAAAAATTAAATGTCATGCTTCATTAGAATACTAGTTTCTAGAAAGAATCTTTTCAAGCAGTTACAGTCAGCTTTATGTATTTATTTACTTTTTTGTAGAGATAGTGTCACTTTATTGCCCTCGGTAGAGTGTCGTGGCGTCATACAGCTCACAGCAACCTCCAGCTCCTGGGCTTAAGTGATTCTCTTGCCTCAGCCTCCCAAGTAGCTGGGACCACAGGCACCTGCCACAACAGCCAGCTATTTTTTTTGTTGTTGCAGTTCGGCTGGGGCTGGGGCCAGGTTTGAACCCGCCACCCTTGGTGTATGGGGCCGGCGCCCTACTCACTGAACTCCAGGCGCCACCCAGCTTTATTTTTTTTTAATTGTTAGTAACTTAGGACACTTAGTAAACCTCTGCAGTTTGTTTTGCTGATAAGAAGTTTCTTCCCAGCTGTCTCTAACCTCTGCCCCATTAGATCGCAGATGCCTAGAAATAGTGCTGGGCCCACTTTGTGCTTCCACTTGATAGTAAGTAGCCAAAAAATAATGAGGTTAATTCAAAAAGAACATGCAAAGGTCTAAGAAATTTACAAAGTCTTAGAAATTTTCAGGGAACCTCCAGATTTCTATTTGATGATAGAATGTGCTGATTCACTTTTAGCTGTTCATGCAAATACTGTTTGCAAGGTTATTTCCTCTTTAGGTCCAATGAAAACAAACCCACAGTCCATAGGCACACCCAACTGTGGGTGGACAGGTGGGCCAGCATGGGCCAGGAGGCCTGCAGGCCACGGCTGCAGCTGCCCCAGGAAGCTAACAGTCCTTGCTCCAAGCTCATGCACATTTTCTTAGTTTTCTTTAAGGCACAGAATATAGTGTTAAAAGGACCATCAAAACATGCAGGAAATATTGTTAGGGACAGACAGAAAAAAAAGTACAAAGAAGGGCGGCGCCTATGGCTCAAAGGAGTAGGGCGCCAGCCCCATATGCCAGAGGTGGCAGGGTCAAACCCAGCCCTGGCCAAAAACCGCAGGAAAAAAAAAAAGAAAAAGTACAAAAGGACTATTCCTGAGACAGAGGAAGGTACTGCAACCCAAGAGTTTTAGATAAAGCTAAGAGAGCTCCCATTGGACAACAGGACCTTCTGAAACGGGTCCAGGTTAGAGCACCAGAACTACACGTCAAACCATGAGAGCATGTGTGGTTTCTGACAAGAAGAAGCATGTGCAGCTCTAAGTAGGGCCCCTAAAACTGACCTTCTGACATGGAGCCTTTCATCACGTATCATTTACATTTCCCACTGCCCGTGCATACAATTAAAAATGAAATTGTGTGGGTGGCGCCTATGGCTCATCGAGTAGGGCGCCGGCCCCATATACGGATGGTAGCGGGTTCAAACTCAGCCTTGGTGGGACCTGCAAAACAGAAAAATAGCCAGGCGTTGGGGTGGGTGCCTGTGGTCCCGGTTACTTGGGAGGCTGATACAAGAGAATCCCCTAAGCCCAGGGATTGAAGGTCGCTATGAGCTATGACACCACGGCACTCTACCAATGGCGATAAAGACTCTGTCTCTACAAAAAAAAAAATGAAATTGTGGGAACTCTTATGGGATAGAAGTTATAACATTATGAATGCATAAACATAAGGTAAGAAATGCATAAATATGAGATTAGAAATACACAAACATGAACTAAGAAATGCAAAAACATTAGAAATGGGGGAGCAAGCTAGAGCTGGGAAAATTAATAGTCTGAAGGAAAATCATAAGGGATCTTTCTTCATTAGTGAGGAAGAAACCCTCTCTTCACTTAGGATTAAACTATGTGCTCGAGTAAACTTTTGCTGTTTGATTGCCTCTGCAATCTGACTTCCTCTTGTGCCCGTGAGTCAAAGGGCTTTTGGCTTCTGGGGACCTGTTGTTAATAACACCCAGAGAAAGCCGTGACTAGGGCTGGGGTCCCAGAGACCCCTACCAGACACTGTCCCACACTACCCAGCAGGAAGCATCACTCAAGAGGTGCTTTTTTCATTTTGAAATGCATCCCATTAACAGTGCTGTGTGGCTACTGAGAGCAGGGGTCTGTGCTGAGTCTCCAGGGGACAGGAATGGTGGTGATCTGCTCTTCGTGTCTGCTTTCAAGATGCTACATGGGTGAAAGAAAACTAAAACCAATTTTAGATGATCTTTTCTGTGTAGCTTAGAAACAGAGAGGGTGTCTACTGAGGGGTATAGGTTGTTGAGAAATTATGAATAAAGAGGTGTCCCATAATATATCGAGTGACATTCATTAGAGTCTCTTCCACAAAAGCACTATCTATTTATTTTTTGAGAGACACTGTAACAGACCAAATGGACTATAATGTTAACCTGAAGACACATAAGTAATAATAAAAATATAACAACTAGTGTTTATTCTGCCAGGCAGTGTGCTACATCATATTCACTAATTGACCCTCACAACTGTTCTGTGAGATGTTTTGTTTAGTGCCTTTCAGAGTGGAGGAAATAAGGTATTACGTGATTTCACCGATATCGTGCATTTCATAAGCCACCCAGTCATAAGGGGCACAGCCAGAAACCAGAGGGGGCAGTGGCCTCTAATGCCCACATTGTCAGTACCCACACCATACCACCTGTCAGATGGTTCTGTGGGGCTCCATTCCTGGTATGCATGAGCTTATGTCTGCCATACCTGGCCATACTGAGGCACTTAGTTGGTCAAAGCCTGTGAAGATTCAGATGGCTCACTCCACTGCCCCTGCATTCTGTGAGTAGAACACCAGGAGGTCTGAATGCCTCACCTGAGAAGGAGGTGAGTAAAGCTGGGGCAGCACGTCCTGAGATCAGACAGGCCCAGCCTGGCTCCACCAGCACATCAGGTAAACTTCACAGGAGTTCTTCAGGGGAATAACAACCAGCTGGATCTCTTGGCAGGACTTAATTTGAAGAAGTAAAACTATTGAGAACTTCCCAAAGAAAAGCTTTTGTGCAATACATATTCTTAACAGCCTGCACTCCCTCCAGCTGGGGAATAAAGCATTGAACAATCTATTCCCAACTTACCTGCCCCATCTGTCCTTCTCCTCTCAGCCTATCTAGGAGCACCTGTCACTCACCCATAAAACCACCTGTGGGGCTCGGTGCCTGTGGCTCAACGGGCTAAGGCGCCAACCACGTACACCTGAGCTGGCGGGTTCGAATCCAGCCCCGAGCCCGCCAAACAATGATGATGGCTGCAATCAAAAAAAAAAAGGGTGGCGCCTGTGACTCAAGGAGTAAGGTGCCAGCCCCATATGCCAGAGGTGCTGGGTTCAAACCCAGCCCTGACCAAAAAAATAAAAAAAATTAAAAAAGAAAAAAAAAGAATGGAAGAAAAAGAAAAAGTATCCAATGTACTTAGCCCTAATATGAAGCTAATTTATAGTTTTCATATGAAGGCTAAAACCCAATTATAGCACAAGAATACAGGGAAAAGGGAAAGAGGGGGAGGATGGGTGGAGGGAGGGCAATTGTTGGGATCACACCTATGGTGCATCTTAGCAGGGTACTGGTGAAACTTATTAAATGTAGAATATCAATGTCTTCATATAGTGATTAAGAAAATGCCATGAAGGCTATCTAA
>CAUYON010020993.1:0-17907 GCA_963573935.1 Arctocebus calabarensis
AGCTGAAAATGTCAACAAATGGAAAAATATACCATGCTCATGGCTGGGAAGAATCAACATTGTTAAAATGTCCATATTGCCCAAAGCAATATACAATTTTAATGCAATTCCTATTAAAGTTCCATTGTTATATTTTAAAGACCTCGAAAAAATAATACTTCATTTTATATGGAATCAGAAAAAAACCTCGAATAGCCAAGATATTGCTTAGAAATAAAAACAGAGCAGGAGGAATCATGCTACCAGATCTGAGATTGTACTATAAATCGATAGTGATCAAAACAGCATGGTACTGGCACAAAAACAGAGAGATAGGTGTATGGAACAGAATAAAGAACCAAGAGATGAACCCAGCTACTTACCGCTATTTGATCTTTGACAAGCCAATCAAGGTGACAAATCTTGTCATTCCATTTTTCTGAAATATTGAGATTGAGTAAATACAAAGATAGAGAAAGCATATTGATAGTTTCTTAATAATGAGGATTGGGAATGAAGAGGGACTGTTTAATAGGTATCTGAGTTGTTTTAGGGTGATGAAATATTTTAAAGTTTAATAAAGTTGATAGGTGTGCAACGTTGTGAATACACTAAATGTTACTAAATTTTGCTCTCCAATATGGTGAATTCATGTTATGTATATTTCATTTTTATTTAAGAATGTTAGATATATGCATACATACTCAAACACACACACACACACACAGCATGAACCTCCTACCTCTCTTCCTGCAGCCCATTATGTTAATTCATTTGTCTGCCTGTCAGGTATTCATTCTATGGTGTTTGAAGCAGTTCTTTCTTAAGGCTTTCATCTACTTTAATTCTCTGCCTGTTGTAATTTGTATCCAAAAGATGCATCTGACCCGTGTGAAAAGTAGGACTTTTGTTTAACAACTTTTCTTCATTTTTCTTACCATCTCTCGAATTGCTTCAGTCTCCCTGAATCTCCCCATCCCATCACTCAACACACTCTCTTAATTATACTGAAAAAGTGTTTTAAAACTAATCCCCTAGTTCCAAATCTTAAAACATTAGGTTCATTTGGCCATTGCTATTGCCTCCAATCTGAAATCCTTTCTACCAATTTCTACTCTTCTCCATGTTCAAAGGTTTTCGTTTTTATTTTGTTTTAATTTTAAAAAGTTTGAGTTAATAAATATTCGGAGATTAATATAGTGAAAAATTGGGTACCCACCATCCAGAATTTGTTTTATTGTCTATTCATCATTTTTGTAAATAAATAAATGTTAAGGTTGAATTTCCTTTTACAAATTTCTTCAATCTTTTTTCTATCCCTCCCTTCACAGAAAATATGCAAGAATATTAGACGGGGTGGCCATAAAATTCATGTGCAATTTAATGTGTGCAATTAAATAGTTATAACTATTTAAATTGGATGTGAACTTTATGGCCACCCAGTATTTCCAATATATATGTTTAAATATGTTGTTTATATATGTTATTATTATAAAATAGTAGAGTAGGAAATTAAAAAGTGCTGACAATTAAAATACTATCTGCTTGACTTTGCTACCTAGTATTTGACTTGTAAATACAGTTTTGAGATTTATCATTGTATTTCAAATTCATTGCCATTAATTGTTTTAAGATGTTCTGCAATGTGAACTATCACCATTGTTTTTTTCCATTATGAACAAACCTAAAGTTATTCTTTATTGTTGTAAGTAATGACATCCTTTCATATATGAACACAAGGATTACACAAGTAATTATTTGTGTGGGTATATAATTGAAAGATGATGAAGTAAAGTAGAAACACAGCTTTATGGATTTTGGAAAAGTCTTCCTATAGTTCCCCTATGGATGTACCTGTTTCTGGGGTCAGGGTCATGGTACATTTTCTGTCTTTTTGATAAAATTGTTTCCTTACTCTTTTAGAAATTGACAATTATTTACATCTGCAAAGGGCATAAGGTTTAACTCCTTACATTTCCCAAATATTTGGGGGGAATTTTTTTAGTATTTTTCTAAAATAAATTTTATGTGCTATTCTGCTTAATTATTTCTAGATTAAAATAGTAATGTTTTCCAAATAATTATTGCAATATGTTTTTGCATCACCAAAATCCTTTATTGCAAACTTCTGGCCTCAACTAGACCTCCTACCTGGGCTTATCAAAGTGACCACTGTGCCTGGTCTCTGCTTAGCCTGTATTTAACTTTCTTTCACTGTCTTACTTCTGCTTTGCTAACATGGTTAAAGGAGTCTCAGGATCTTTTAAGATTTCTCTGAATTGTATAAAATATTTATCTATTCCTTAAAGGCTTTATATTACTTTCTTCTAAAACTTTCTGGGTCTTATAACTATATTTAAATAACAAAAAAAAGTTTTCTTGTTATATTTTATATCATAAAATGTACAAACTGTGGTGGTTTGTATAATTCATTGTTCCCATTTCTTCTTCCTTTAAGGAATTTTCAATTGTAATTTTTCATTTCATATAGGTTTTCAAAACTTTTCGGCTCCATTTTTATTCCTAGTGTATAGTTTATGAAGTTTATTGCTAAATTAATTTTTGGTGTGTTGGACAACCTTATGCTGATTTTTCTCTCAACTTTATTTGTTTATTTCTATGATTAGTCTCCTTCTGAAGTCTTGCACAGTCCCTGGGTTATAGTGGTGACCCGAGGTGTGTTGGCAGGGAAGTACTCAGTTTCTGACTTTTGCGGCCCTCTGGCATTCATTGTTCCAGGAGTATTTTGTACTTTACTGCTAAATATCAATCTTTAAGAATTCCTAGGTTTTGACTTTAACCTCAGAAAAGCAAACTGTGTAAATTAATCATATGTACCCAATATTGATCTGAAAAAAAAATGGACACCTACAGGTCTAGAAAATATACATAAATATGGTAGTAACCGATTTTGGAAAAGTGTGGGGTGCATGATTTTATGTGTGATAGAAGACAACTCTGATTTCTTGGCTTGATTTGACAGTCTGTCACATCCTATGTACCATTGTCCTGTGTATCTGACATGCCGTCACATGCATTTTTTTAGATGAAACTAAATTTTCTAGACTCTAGCATTGGCCAGGGTGCTATGTCTCAAGGCTTCATGTACAGACTTCACTCATGTCCAGTGGGGGTATGAACTCTCCCATTTCTAGGTTATGGACTTCTTCTGTATTGGTTCTACCTGGAGTTATCCATCCCTTATTTTTGTGCATGCTTTGGTTTTTGTAATTTACTCATTTATCTTTTGGTTTACCTATCAAAGAAGGTGTACCTGCATCTTGGAAAGACTGGACAACACTTAGCACATCACAGCAGTCTTTCACCTCATTCTTTAAAAGTTTCCAAACCAGTCTTGATTTATCTCATTTTTCTTCCATGCTTGACTTACTTAAAATCAATGCACTGTTATATGCAACATCTTTCCTAAACATATTCCAGCCCACTTATCCAGCCTTCTTTCCCAACCAGGCTCACCCACTTCACAAGTGCTTTGTACATTGGTCATAAAAATTGTTCACTCAGATGACTCTAAAAACTTGCATATGCTCTTCTTTCACTCAGGGATTTTTTTTTCTATTTTTTGTATGATTTATCCTTTAAAACACTTTTTATCTTTTGTATTAATCTAGATGGAGGTGGAACACATTCTTCTTAGCATCACAAGAATGGAGAAGCAAGATCCAATCTATTCAATTCTATAAAATGGCAATAGATGAGCTAATAGAAGAGGTGGGGTAGGGGAATGAGGGAGCAGGGAGAGGGGAGGAAGGAGGCGGGGGTCACGGTGTATGACACACCTCTTGAGGGTGGGAAAAAATTACAAGAGTTACTTTATCTAACAAATGCAATCAGCGTAACCAAACTCTTTGTACCCTCAATGAATCCCAAACAATAAAATAAAGAAAGAAAATACACTTCTAATGCTTCATCCTCTGCAAAACCATGATGGAGTTAATTATGTAGTGTTATTTCCTGTGGCACCTTGATTAAATCTAATTTATAGCACTCAGGTATTTCACTCTAAGCTTTGCCTGTGTATATGTTTCCTTCTTTAACTTTATTCTCTTTAAGTAAAGGACAATATCTTAATATTGTATATTGAATAATATAGATATGTGTGTGTTGGCCAGGGCACATGATAAATATTTGAGTAATAAATTTTAAAAAAGTAATTGTATGCAACTGCTTTCTAGAACAATTTTTGTCAAGATCCTTACTTGTCTTTCATTACCCATCTCTTTATCATTTTCTTAATCAGACTTCACACTTAAAGCCCAACTCATTTGGTTTCCAAGTTATTTCCTGTCCAATAGATTCAAGGTTATTTTTGCATGTGGATTTTTAATCTCCCAGCTCAGCATTACAATTCAACCATAGCTGATAGCCTGCTCAAATTTATTGCCTTGGATTCACTCCAAAAATTGGTAATGATTAGCATTCCATCCAGTGAAAGTCAATTTCTTCTCCCTAAACTTTTGAGAAATTGTCAGTAAAAAAGAGAAATGTACACATTGCAATTATAAAGCAAGGAAACTTAAGCTTGTGCAAAAGACATTTATTTTATATTTGTGAGGCAATAGTCAGCCCTAATGTAAAACAAGGTATATATTGTTATATTTGCACATGGTCTGTCTTATTGTTTTTACTGTTCCCCGATATATGATCAAAGAAATAAGCCTTGTCTCAGTATTTTCTAAATTTATTTAGATGCACAAGACCTCCTCCCAAGGCTGACTTATTTTCCTCTGCCCATTTCTGATAAAATGAAGTGGATTATTAGCCAAACGTTGGGAAATGGTAGCACATTTCAGATAATTCTCCATGCTCTGGCACAGATTCTAGGTACTTTGGCCCATGTAGCAATAACTTTTTATGCATTCCATTTCAATACAATTTTAGGAAGTAGATGAATTCCCTCATACTTGGAGGCTGAGGACCACTGGGTAGGGAAGTTGCAGAGATGATTGGCTGCTCAGCTGTCTTATACAGCAATTGAAGTCCTTGCCAGAAAGAGGAAGTAGAATAATAAAGAGCAACAGGAACCAAAGAGCAAGTTAGGAATATTTGCTTTGTTAAATACATTGTGCTAAGAACCTTGCAGTCAGGATTATATTTATCACTCATCTGAAATATTTAAAGCAGCTATTCTGATTCTTGTTTTAATTATGAGACAAATTAAGTCTCACAGTAGATAAACAATATTTCCAGAGTTTAGCCTGTTACATGAATGTTAAGCTACTGAATCCAAAAACTGTCCTTCCTATAGGATATATTTTCTTTTCAAGTTTAAGTGTATACCTTCTATGGTATTTTTAAAAGTACAGCACAGATTCTAAAAATACTAGAGTTTGCTAAATCCCTCAAAGTATTTTTTATATTGCTATGAAAGAATAAGTGTTACAATTGACAAGATCACTATTTATACTTTAAAACCCAATCTAAGCATTTACATTAACTAATGGTGGGTTAGAATGTCATCATTAAAGAAGAGAACATTCTTTTATAAGAAGATTTAAGACTCTCAATGGAAAAAAACATAAAATTGACAATTCCACTCTTGACAATGGATCTGTGTATTCACTGTGAACCGCGAATTCAGTTGGTTTCATTGAATGAAATACTTCTATACCCTTGTCTTTTACTACTTGGAAACATTTAAGGAAAACTGTCAAAAACTATTACAATTAGAACTATGAAACCAAATTTGTCCCATATAATTTTTTTTTGGTATCAAATGTTCAAATATTTGCCTGTTCAAGTGATAATGAAATGAATGGATAAATCAGTGTTAGACATATGTGCCATGCTGACTGCTGCCTCATCCAACTGAGTGATCTGCATTTCCCTTGTCACTATTTTACATGTGTTTCCATTAGACTAAAATCCCAGGTTGCACATAACCCATTACTCATGCCCCAGTTGATTTCTTGAATCATAAAGCTATAAAAATTTGGTAGTTTTAATTATGTTCCTGCTTACTGGAAGAAGAGCATCAATGTTTAAAATAGGAAGTTGAAAAGGAAGCAGAACATCTGCACCACAATGGAAAGATTAGAGAATTTATTCTTTCTCTGTATTAATATTAAAGGAGGAAAGAAATAATTTAGGCAGCTAAGTCAAGAAATCAGAAAATATTTCTTAGCCATTTCCTGCTGGGATTGGTAGCTCCTACAGTTTACATTGACTCTGTGAATTTATTAGGAAATATGGATTCAATTAGTCCCATTAATTTCAAGTCTTGCTTTTATACCCTAAACTTATCACAACTTAAAAGCATTTAAAAAGGACTGTCAAAAACTGTCAGTCTTGAAGCTCTGAAATTAAATTTGACATTAATATTTTCCATGTGTTCAAACATGTGTATATAAAATAACAGGATGCAAAATTATATCAACGATAGTTTCAAAAGTGATCATTATATAATGAATATGAACATAAGTGTGTGTGTGTATGTGTGTCTCTGACATTGTCCCAATTATAACTTGTTGACATTCAACTAGCAGATTGATCACATTATGAAAGCAGGGCATGTATTAGAGAAGGATAGGAAATAACGTTCAGGGAGCTTGTCTGAAGCCAGAATATACACAATAGCAAAAGGTATATTAAGGCTTTGTTTTTTGCTTGAAGTGAGATTAGGAGTCATTAGAAAGACCTGATTTAAAAGGGGGCAGGGTTTGATTTAAGTTTTAGGACGTGATTCTCATCCCTGCATAGAAGATCGGGAGTGGGGGATGGCAAGTACAACGGGGGAGTTCATGTAGGAGAGCACAGCAGGCTGGAACTAAGCCAGGCAGTAGAGGAACCAGGTTCTGATTTATACTTAAGTAGCACTGAGTGGATGCTCTTAGGAATAGGTTAGAAAGATAGCACAAACAACTAATTCGATAGTGTTGCATTTGTTGGGAGCTGGGAAAGTCAAGCTACAGCATATTTTTTGCTATGCCTGTTATTTTTTGAAAGGTTTAGTTATGGAAAGTGGAGTTCAAAAGCTTGAAAAACTAAATCTTGCAAAAAATAATAAGAATAATAAAAGAAGCTGCTACAACCTGAACTTTACTTAGAATTGAAAACAAGGTAACCTAAAAGTTTGTACCCCCATATTAATTTGAAATTAAAAAATGTTGAGATATTTCTTACATCTACTTTAGAAGACTGGCCAGATTTGACCTCTGTGAACAGTATTGAAACATTGGAGCTGGATGAGATATCAAGGGACATGAGCATAAAATAAATATTGTTCAATGTCTAAGTCCTGGGTCTACCTACCATTTGGAAGTAAGACGTGTTGGAGAAAGAAGCCACACAGAGGACCGAGAAGGATTATGCAATAAAGAATAAGGAGGAGAGAGAGAAAAGGGGTGAGAAACAAACAGATAGATGACAGATATTAGCTGTCTAGCTGGATGACTGACAGATAGAATGAATTATCCTGGTGTTCAAATAAGGGCTGCATTGAAAGAAAGAGGAGAGACTAGATTAATCAAATACTGCTAAATAGGTTCAGTAAGGTGAAAACTGAAAAAAAAGTTCATCATATTTACAATGTGGAAGTCACTGGTTCAATTAGTAAGAGCATTTAGCATTATCAGTAATAAGAGTCCAACCAGAATGGGAAGAATAAAAGATAAAGATAGATAAAGATGATTCTTTTATGTAATTTTGCTATAAACTAGAATAGAATAATTGGGTAAAAATTGACTAGAATATAGGAAGAATATTTTTATATATACATATATGTGTGTGTGCATGTATGTGTAAAATATATGTCCCTCTCTTCATATATATTTATGTATATAGGGAGAGAATATATATATGCACACACACATATACATATATATCCATATACATCTCTCTATATATATATTTAGCTTACATATATTTAGGTTAGAGACTTTAAAGTGTGTTTACGTGGAGATGGCTGGAAAAATGTTTGTTAGTAGGCCTTTCTCCTACTAGACTCTAAATTTTCTAAAGGCAGAAGTCTTATTAGTGTTGTTTACCACTTGTACATTTCAGATCTACAGTACTTGATTCATATGAATTTGTCAATAAATATTTGTTGAAGGAGAGACGAGTGTGCAAGATTTGATCCTGAACAAGTCACTTCTTTCCTTTGGTTCCTGTGAATGGTGCACAAATTTCTCACCCTGTTACTCCTCCCAAGCACCGAGGTACATTTCTGCATTTGGCAATCATGAGTCTGATATAGGGCATATCTGAAAAATAGAAAACAGCACACAGAAACAATTAAGGAACTGAATTTCCCCACTGAATTCCAGTGAAATGTGAACCTTCTGGCATCTTCTGATATAAATCCAAACCTTAGGGAATGTCTATGCTGGTTCCTCATTATGTTATTAGAATATACAGTGATAGTAATTGTAAGCAGCAGTTGGTAAACAATTTTAAGACTGAGCCTGAGGGAACTAAGAGAAGAGCTAAGAAATAAAATCAAATTAGAAAGTCCAGAGCTTCACATTAACATTCACAGAGATGAAACAATCTATTTGTGGGTGGAAAAAAACAGCACGGCCTGTGTTTGTCCTGTTGGCCTGAATTTGTATAGAAGGGAAATCTGCATTCCAAAGTGAAGATCATCAGTTTCGCAATATGTTGCCAATAAAAAATAGACAAACCAAACCATTTCTTCTAAATCTATTGTGTAATATTTCCATATGGAACTGAAGAAACTGGCACTTTATTCGGAATGGTCCAGTATAGGAAGAATTCAAGTGCACAGACTCCTACGCTAAAGAGCCCTGAATGTGAGTTATATTGAAAATGGTAACCGTATCTAGCAAATTTATGCTTCCTTCCTGCACTTCAAGCAGCATTATCAGTATGTAGCTTTATATTTAGGGGGTACTTGATTCTATAAGACTGTATTCTTAGTTCTTTATCTGACTTGATTGCCACACTTAACATTTGAATAGAGAATTCAGAAAGGAAAATAAAAAATAATAGGAATAATAAAAAGAATACCCATTGCTAAGCCAGCACAAGGGAAGTGGGGAATAAAATTGAGCTCCAATGACTTTAGAAATTCTGGTAAGGTTTCCACGCCACTCAAACTTGCAATATTAAAATAATTGGACTGGCAATTACTTTTCTTTTTCTCTCTTATACGTGCATTCATTTAAAACAAAATATGGCTGTTTTAGACTGACTTTATTCAAGGTTATAAATATATCCTTGAAAGAATAGTATCTACAGAAACTCTTGGACGTCATCATATATCACAGTGGGCTCTTGCTAGTTTGGAGGAACAGAATATCATTTGCATTTTATTGTAAATTTTCTTGTAAAAAGTGCTCATAGCAATCTAGTTGAGTCTCCAAGTTTTGAAAATAAGAAATCTTTGCTTGGAGAAGGGAAATGACTGTGCAAAAACCATAGAAATTAAGAGAGAAACTGAAGCTGATTCTGTTAAGTTCTAGAGGTATTCATGCTACAACAGAATAATCCTTGTGTGGAGTCATCTATTTGTATCTACACCCAAAAGTTGGCCCTGAAGTCATCACACATAGAGAAAATGGGAAATTGTAGCGAAATGTACCTTACCTTACAAAATATCCATTGCACACTTTACAAATAGGTAGCCAACAGGTAGAGAATATTTTATAAATATTTTATAAAATTTGTAATGAATATTTTAAAATAAAGGTATACTTAGCTACAAGTTCCTATTTTTCCCCTGTGTGTGGCGACCTTATGGGTGACTTTTGAGACACCTCGTACTTTAAGCATAATGGGGGAAGCACTTTTCCCCTTTTTAATTCTGACACTCTTAAAGTTAAAACAGCTTTTTAAATATAGGCACCATTTTGAATGAGTTCCTTAAATATATTGTCATCACTTCGAATGTCAACTTTCACTTTTCTTCTGAACATCCCTCATATCAACTCATTGTTCTTTCACAGAAAATTCTTAGAACTCCCATGATATCCATTATTTCTATAATTTGAGTAGGCACTTGGTCTAGGAGAAAAATAGAGTGTGCCAGCTCTTTTTTTAAGACTGTGAACTAAGTTTCTGAGTATCGCTTCTTGTTGAGAAGTGCTTCCACTCATTCTACCTTTAGTTCTGTGGAAATAAACAAACAACACTCAAATGAGAACAATCAGAAGCTATTTATTCAGAGTTTGCTATACTAATGAAATCAGCCAACATCACATGTCTTCATCAGAGGCTTACAAGCAGGCAGGAGGTGAGAAAGCCTTACAGAGAAAAAAGGAAATAAATGTTGCCACCCAGGATTTAGCATCTGAGGGAACAAATGGAAAAGGATAGGTGACCTTGGGTCAGGCACAGTCAAAATAATTCTAAATTTCTCCATGCTGGTTTTGTTTGATTTTACTTGCATTTCTTATGCACGGCTCTTATTCATGCTCAGGTTCAAGGTTTAAATTTTACGTGTGCTGATACACTCAGCTCACCTGAGAGATGAATATGTAGAGGTACTGTCATTTGGGGATTTTAGGACAATCTTTTAGGGAGTCTTAAGGGAAGAGAAGGGAGAAATGTATATAAACTAGTCCAGAAGGGAAAAAAGACAGGAAGCTAAAAACAATAGAAGATAGAGGACAAGGAAAGAAAAGAGTGTCTAGGTAAATGAGTCAAGTTTGTTGTTATTTAATTTTTTCAAATTGCTCATTGCCTTTGGACAAAGAAGGGAACGGGAACCCCCTCACCCAGGGGGCTTTCCCCAGGCTCTCCACCAGCCGCAAACACAGACCCTCTCACCCAGTGGCAGAGAGCCACTAAGTCTCTGGTTGGTTTTGAGTTGAAGGTGGGGACAAGATAGAAAATCTGCCAGTCATTTACCAAATCCTGACTGCTCTGGGCCAACGGTCATTGTTTGACTCTGGTCTAGTTGCTCCAGAGTTTAGTTCAGGCCATATATGACAATAGACTTGTCATTTGTTGTCATATATGGCCTGAACATTTTATGTTTATATAATAAGTCTGTCAGCAGCTTGAATTTCTTAAGATTTGAAAGCTTTTCTTTTCCTGTAAGGATGTGTTTGATATGTCCACTACAATAATATAAGATATAAACAAGGGGGTACTTTCCTAAGTCTTTACAATGAAGATGCTATTATTTATCTTATTGAGAATTCAATAATCTCTAATGTTCCATCCCCCATCAGGACAACACCAGGTCTGGCTAGACATTTTGCATGAAGCAGCAAGTTAGTAGGGTCCAGCCTATAGTTGTGGTGCTGTGAATCACCCAGATGAACAAATTTCACAAAGTAGGGCCTCTACACACAATTTTTTCTATTCCTATGGACTCCTTCTTGAATTGCATTTATTCCAGCCAATTATTTCACACAAATATAAAATAAATATGTGTTAAATGTTTTATTGCACACATTATTTGAAGAGTGTAATAGGATGAAAAGGCTAGATCACAGGGCATGTGAGTTATTGGAAATTACATAAATATAGTAATCGAGAGTGCTAGGTTATATACAAAACTTGTAAATGTCCTACAGGGAGCAAAACCATAATATTTGGGGTTATAATTTTTTTTTGTAGAGACAGAATCTCACTTTATTGCCCCTCGGTAGAGTGCCGTGGCGTCACACAGCTCACAGCAACCTCCAACTCCAGGGCTTAGGCGATTCTCTTGCCTCAGCCTCCTGAGTAGCTGGGACTACAGGTGTCCACCACAACACCCAGCTATTTTTTTGTTGCAGTTTGGCTGGGGCAGGGTGTGAACCCACCATCCTGGGTATATGGGACCGGTGCCTAACCGCCTGAGCCACAGGCACTGCCCTGGGGTTCTAATTTTTTTACAGGACACAGATAATTTGCATCTCTAACAGACATCAATGTTAGCATATATTGTTAACCCGAGATATTTAATCAATAGATAAATAATCTAACTCTTTGTGACATTGAAAAGACCTACTGCTTAACTTGTTTGCTTTTTTAAAAAAAGTTTTTCTTAAACAGACACCACCCCTGAGAGTTTAATCACATGTTGTTATGTTATTTATAATTGTTATTATACCTTTCTAACTTTCTACTATAATTCAAGACTTATGGAAATTAGGTTATTTTCTTGCTTTAATGGTTCAAAGATTTCTCTGATTTCTACTATTCTTCTTAATTTGAGCAATTCTTTTATCTCTAGGTATCATTGATCATTCTGATCTTTACCACTTTATAACTATGGTTTAATTTATAAATCACATAATTTTCCTAATTTAATTTTGATTTCAGAGGAGAAAGAAACCAAGATGCTACTTGACAGATAGCTAGTTGAGGAATGTTTGTATTTGAATCGCATATTGCCCAGACATGAATTTTAGGTCCAAAATTGGCCTGCGTGAGCAAATAATTCTCTCACAAAGAATTTCCTAGACAGGTTTTCAAAATTTTCCAAGTGTTTTAAAATGATAGAAATTACAAGGAAAAAGCAACAACAGCAAAGAGACAATGATTTCTGAGATTATAATGTTTAAGCATCTATAATTATACTTTCCAATAGATAGCCATGAACTGTATATGGGTATTGAGCAGTTGAAATTAAGCAAGTATTAATAAAGTTGTGATGTAATATAATATGCCTACTTGATTCTGAAGAACTACTAAGAGAAAGTGTTATAAAATACTTCAATAATTTATATGTTAGATGATAAAATAATATTTTTATATATTATATTAAATAAAATATAATTAATTTTACCCATTTCTCTTTATTTTTATATATGGCTAGGAAAATGTTTCAGATGACATATTTGATTCACATTTTTCTTTGGGAATATACTTTAATTGACAACGTGATTCATAGCATACCCAATAAAAATATAATAAGAATAGTGTACGACTTAAAAATATACTGTAGGAAGGCATATAAAATGACTCAAATTTTATTTATTTATTTGTTTATTTTTTATTTTTTTTGTAGAGATAGAGTCTTACTTTACTGCCCTCTGTAAAGTGCTGTGGCATCACACAGGTCACAGCAACCTCCAATTCCTGGGCTTAGGCGATTCTCTTGTCTTAGATTCCTGAGTAGCTGGGACTATAAGCACCCGCCATGATGCTCAGCTATTTTTTTGTTGCAGGTTGGCGGGGGCCAGGTTTGAACCTGCCACCCTCATTATATGGGACCAGCGCCCTACCTGCTGAGCCACAGGTTCCTCCCTAGACACTAATTTTATTTCATTTTGTTTTATTTTATTTTTTGAGACAGAGCCTCAAGCTGTCACCCTGGATAAAGTTCTGTGGCATCACAGCTTACAGCAACCTCCAATTCCTGGGCTCAAGTGAGTCTCCTGCCTCCGCCTCCCAAGTAGCTGGGACCACAAGCGCCCGCCACAACGCCTGGCCATTTTTTGGTTGCAGCCATCATTGTTGTTTGGCAGGCCTGGGCTGGATTCAAACACACCAGCTCAGGTGTACGTGGCTGGCACCTTAGCCTGTTGAACCACAGGCACTGAGCCTAAACACAAATTTTAAAAGTAAAGAATAATAGAGATTCATAAAATGGTCTAAGGCAACATAAAAAATGATATCAGCAATTCAGTGAGTAGGGCGCTGGCCCCACATACCAAGGGTGGCAGGTTCAAACCCAGCCCCAGCCAAACTGCATCAAAAAATAGCCGGGCGTTGTGGCAGGTGCCTGTAGTCCCAGCTACTCCGGAGGCTGAGGCAAGAGAATCGCCTAAGCCCAAGAGCTGGAGGTTGCTGTGAGCTGTAACGCAACAGCACTCTACTGAGGGCGATAAAGTGAGACTCTGTCTCTACAAAAAAAAATAAATAAATAAATAAATAAAAATGTAAAGAATACACTTTAAACTTTTCTATATTTTCATTATTTTTTGTTATAGCTCTCTCTACCTACAGATATATGCACACACAAATACTTTTTGTGTATGAGGTATATATACATACATACATTTTTATATTAATATATAAACTTTTAAATCTGATATAAACCAACATTACATATTATTTTATTTTAAAAGGAAAATCTTTTCTGCATGGTTGGATTTAGAAACAGCAGTGGACTGTGGATAAGCAGAACAAGAGCTCTAAAGGGGTTTGCAATTCCTAATACTTTTGTTATCGTTCCTTTCCTCATCTATGCAATGAAAATGGATATCAGAGCTGATGTTCTGATATCCAGGACGTATACTGCTTAGGATTCCGCTTTCAGTGACCAGGCATTTATTAACCTATTAGTGTTGTGTAGCTACCAATGTTAAATATTTTAAATGCCACCGCTAAGAATCCCTATCTAACTGATTATTGTGAAAATAAAATATTAGTGTTTTGGCCATACTGATGGTAATAATAACAACAATGATAACACCAGATTGTATACGTAAAGTAACCAAACTTTCTTAAATGCTGCAGGATTTCAAAAACTGACACAATAACAGGTGGCCTTTTAGAATGTCTGAACCTGAATCTGGGCATGAAGAGAAGGAGCTGGATCTTTGTTTGCATCTATTGTTTCTTTCTGACTTGGAAAAAAGATGAAACACACAACTTGAAATTTTCCCAAGTTCAAAATATCATCTCAATAATTTGATAAATCATTTCAACATATGCTAAAATAATATCTTGTTTCAATAAAATGTAGAAAAATAACCCAAAATTTTTGCTGTAAAATATCATATTCCTGTAAGAAGCAGCATTTACACAAAATAATTTGTGTGACAATCTAGTGTTCTCTAATAGACCATAATGCACCTGGATATATTAAAAGGGAAATCTAGGGGTTTATTAATTGGCTAGTGGCCATTCAGGGGTATCTGTAGCATTTATGATTTTAAATACTCTAAAGATGATATGACAGGTCATGAAGTCATTGCACTATAGTTCTGTGTTTTGAGTAATCATGATTTTATTTTATGTTCAAAATCTTACTAGAGAGCTGAGTACAGGGTTTGCAGTGCTTTCTATCTAGAGGCATCACCGAGAAGCTTTTCTTTTAATTGTGTCCCAAAACCTTTTCAGTTTCAGTAAGATCCAGACCCATTCATCAAGGCTATGGCCTATCCATAATCCTAGGATTACTTCTAGGGGCCACCACATAAACCAAGAATGTGAACATTAAATGTTAAATGCATTTAAACATCATCCAGTCTAAACTTCATTTTATTTACTTTTTGCAGATAAGAAAAATTTAGTTTGAATAGGCAAGCTTAGTTTTTCTCAAAGAAGTAAGAGAACTAACTTTTCTGGCTTCCTGAGTCTCTTCTACCTTAAAGTGAGAATAGGTCATTAGAGTCATTTATGTAGCTATGACTGTAAATAGAAAATAAATAATTAGTAGAAGAACCTGTAAACCAGCCACTCTCATGCATGCAAGCACCAATATGCTTATTCACACACATGTTCATTCACGTATCAATTTATTTATATATCTATGCATTCAATAAGCTTTAAGTTTCACCCATTCCTCATAAATACTAGAGACACAGGGCTAAATATAGCAGGTGACTGAGTCACAAGGAGGAGAACACTTTGTGTTGGAAAAGGCAGATGTAGCAATCAATAACAACAACCACCATTGGCTTATACCTGTAATTTTAGCACTCGAGGAGGCTGAGATGGGTGGACTGCTTGAGCTCAGGAGTTTGAGACCGGTCTGAGCAAGAGCGAGACCCCATCTCTACTAAAAATAGAAAAAGTAGCTGGGTGTTGCTGTGAGCACCTGTAGTCCCAGCTACTCGGGAGGCGGAGCCCAGGAGATTGAGGTTGCTCTAAACTATGATGATGACTCTGTTTCAAAAAAAAAAAAAAAAAAAAAACTATTGCTATTATTATAAAGCTACACTTCAGATATTATGTTTACACAAAAGGCTATAGAAAATGATTCTGGAGAAGTGACAATTGACATGATATAAAGAATGTTTATAGGAAAGGATGGAGATTCAAGAGTTGAGTAGAGAAAGGAAGATATTTCTGTCAGAGGCTGCAAGATGAGCAAGTGCCTGAATATGAAATAGCTAATGTTTCTGGGAAGAGCAGGTGATGTGATAAATTTATTCAATAAATACTTGTGACTACCATTTTCCAGGAACCCTTTTAAATGTTGGACTCTTAAGATGATAAGATTATACTTGCATTTCTCTGGGTATTTACTATATATACCCTTCTATCAGATTATCACAATCTGTAGCATTTCCCAGATGCTAATGTACCTTTGCCAGCTTTAGCTTTTTTTTTTTTTACAGTACAGTGTTGGAAACATAATAGCAATTTACACACTCTCTAGTAATGGAACTTAAATTTGATCTTACCCTGAAGCTCCTTCCTAATATAAAATAAGGATATCCCAAAATAATCACCCACCTTAAATTGTTAATTTAGAGATTCTGGGAAATCCAAGAGTTTTTACAGCACCACAAAAACAATAAGCTGAAACCCCTCATTGTATTAGTTTTCTATAGCTGCTATAACAAAGTATCACCACTTTAGTGACATAAAACAACATCGATTTATTATTTTATATCACCAGGGCTGTCTTTTTATTTGGAGGTTCTGAGAAAGAATCCATTTCTATGCTTTTTTTTTTCTTCCAGTTTCTGGAGGTTGTTTGCTTTTTGTAGTTCATGGTCGCTCCCTCAGATCACTCCAACCTCTTACTTCCATTATCATGTTCCCTATTATTACTCTGATACTTCTGTCACCCTCTAATAAGAATCTTTTTGATTATATTAGGCCTACTCACCCAATTAATCCAGGATAATCCTCTACATCAAAATCTTTAATGTAATTATATCTCTTTTAACTTATAAGATAGCATATTCAAAGATTGTAGGGATTAGGATAAGAAAACTTTGGGTGGTCATTATTCAACCTATCATCACCTGCCATCTAGTCCACACAGATTTATATATATTTCACATGCAATTCAGGTACTTTACCTGCTCCTCAAACAGCTAAATATAGATCTGCCAGGTGGCCCAGCAAATCTACTCCTAAGTAAAAACCCAAGTAAAATGAAAACCCACGTTCACACCAAAATATGTGGTCAAAGGGGGAGACAACCCAAATTCCTATCAATTGAAGAATAGATTAATACAATATGGTATATCTGCATAGAGGAATATTGTTAAGTAGTAGCCCATTAAAGCATCAACTCCATGTCTAAAATCTTATTGTAATATCATCATCAGTTCTAGAAACCTGAGTTTCCTCATCTAAATAATCTAAAATGGTGAGATGAGACTCTGAGTATGATTCATCCTGAGGCAAAATTCCTCTCCATCTGTAGACCTGTGAAACTAAAAATAAGTTATCATACCCAAGATACAATGTTGTCACTGGCATATAATACCAGATATAGACATTCTCTTTAAAAATGAAGAAAATGGAAGGAAAAAGTAGTAGCCATTCCCCAAGAACTTTTATTTTTTTTTATTGTCTTTATTATTAAATCATAGCTGTGTACAATAGTGCAATCAAGGGGTACAATGTGCTGGTTTCATATACAATCTGAACTATTTTCATCAAACTGATTAACATAGCCTTCCTGGGATTTTCTCAGTTATTATATTAAGACATTTGTATGCTACATTTAGTAAGGTTCGCCTGTACCCTTCTAAGACACACCGTAGATGTGGCCCCACCAATTACCCTCCCTCCACCCCAACCTCACCCCTCCACTCCCCTCCCTTGTCCCTTTACCCATATTCTTGTGCTATACTTGGGTTATACCCTTCATATGAAAGTTAGAAATCAGCTTCATAGTAGGGCTGAGTACATTGGATACTTTTTCTTCCATTCTTGAGATACTTTGCTAAGAAGAATATGCTCACCATCCTTAATCATCAGAGAAATGCAAATCAAAACTACTTTGAGATATCACCTAACTCCAGTAAGATTAGCCCACATAACAAAATCCCAAAACCAGAGATGTTGGCGTGGATGTGGAGAAAAGGGAACACTTCT